>CM077447.1:1011725-1116725 GCA_039654765.1 Mylopharyngodon piceus
AATGCTGTTGAATCGATTAATCGCATCTAACATAAAAGTTTGTATCTATGTATATACACACACATTATATATTTACAAACTTATGTTAGATGCGATTAATCGCAATTAATCAATTTGACAGCATTACTTAAGATATATATTTACAAAATTTTGTTAGATGCGATTAATCGATTTGACAGCACCACTTAAGATATATTTACAAACTTATGCTAAATGCGATTAATCGCGATGAATCGATTTGACAGCACTACTTAGGATATATATATATTTACAAACTTTTATGTTAGATGTGATTAATCGCAATTAATTGATTTGACAGCACTAATTAAGATATATATTTACAAACTTTTATGTTAGATGCGATTCATCGTGATTAATCGATTTGCCAGCACTACTTAAGATATATATTTATAAATTTATGCTAGATGTAATTAATCGTGAGTAATCGATTTGACAGCACTACTTAAGATATATATTTACAAACTTTTATGTTAGATGCGATTAATCACAATTAATCAATTTGACAGCACTACTTAAGATATATATTTACAAACTTTTATGTTAGATGCAATTGATTGCGATTAATCGATTTAACAGCACTACTTAAGATATATATTTACAAACTTTTGTTACATGCGATTAATCGCGATTAATCGATTTGACAGCACTACTTAAGATATATATTTACAAACTTTTATGTTAGATGTGATTAATTGCAATTTATCGATTTGACAGCACTACTTAAGATATATATTTGCAAACTTTTATGTTACATGCGATTAATCGCGATTAATCGATTTGACAGCACTACTTAAGATATATATTTACAAACTTTTATGTTAGATGTGATTAATTGCAATTTATCGATTTGACAGCACTACTTAAGATATATATTTGCAAACTTATTCTAGATGCGATTGATTGTGATTAATCGATTTGACAGCACTACTTAAGATATATATTTACAAACTTTTATGTTAGATGTGATTATCTATCTATCTATCTGTCTGTCTGTCTGTCTGTCCGTCCGTCCGTCCGTCCGTCCGTCTATCTGTCTGTCTGTCTGTCTGTCTGTCTGTCTATCTATCTATCTATCTATCTATCTATCTATCTGTCTGTCTGTCCATCCACCTATCCATCCATCCATTGTCTGTGTCCATCTATCTATCTATCTATCTATCTATCTATCTATCTATCTATCTGTCCGTCCGTCCGTCCGTCCGTCCGTCCATCTGTCTGTCTCTATCTATCTATCTATCTATCTATCTATCTATCTATCTATCGCTAACCCCCTCAACCCTTTGTTTTGTTTTCATTTGGGAGGCTCAAGCTTTAATTAGTGGCTTCAACCTGTGTAACTCAATCTCTGCTTTTACTTTTAATTTCTTATTTGCATACAGAACTTGTAAAACAGTATGAGGAAGTTCATGATTCTCCTGTGTTGTGTTTTCTGCTTTCCTGTGTTTCCATTGGTGGTCTATCTTTTGTTACATGCGATTAATCGCGATTAATCGATTTGACAGCACTACTTAAGATATATATTTACAAACTTTTATGTTAGATGTGATTAATTGCAATTTATCGATTTGACAGCACTACTTAAGATATATATTTGCAAACTTATTCTAGATGCGATTGATTGTGATTAATCGATTTGACAACACTACTTAAGATATATATTTACAAACTTTTATGTTAGATGCGATTAATCACAATTAATCGATTTGACAGAACTAAAGAAATATATTCACAAACTTTTATGTTAGATGCGATTAATCGTGATTAATCGATTTGACAGCAGTACTTAAAATGTATATTTACAAACTTTTATGTTAGATGCGATTAATCGCAATTAATCAATTTGACAGCACTACTTAAGATATATATTTATAAATTTATGGTAGATGCAATTAATCGTGATTAATCAATTTGACAGCACTACTTAAGATATATATTTACAAACTTTTATGTTAGATGCAATTAATTGCAATTAATCAATTTGACATCATTACTTAAGATATATATTAACAAAATGTTATGTTAGATGCGATTAATCGCGATTAATCGATTTGACAGCACTACTTAAGATATTAAAGCTTGTTTTCTGAAAAGTGTATTAAAATTAAGTGAGTTTATACTTAAAACAAGAACAAATATCTTCCAATTGGGTACAAAAAAATAACTTACTTCAAAGAGAAAACAAGATTATTGTTATCTGACCCCACTGACAGATAAGCATAAACTCACTTAATTTTTTAACAAAACTCGACATCTTAAGTCATTTTGCTTCTCAAGTAAATGTATCTTAATTTAAGATTTTTTTTTTTTTTAGATATTTGTACTGGAAAACATAAAAATACTGAGTAATAAAATTTTTTTTTTTTTTTTTTTTTTTTTTTTTTTTTGCAGTGTACAGCCACATTACATTGCGCTACACTGGATTTCTTGGTACAGTGCATGAAATGATTTACTCACCCTCATGTCACAAAAGGAGATGTTTAGAAGAATGTTTAGACTGCTTTTTTCCATATAATGAAAGTGGATGGGGACTGATGCTGTCAAGCTTCAAAAAAGCACTATGAATGTATCATAAAAGTAAGACCAAAATGAAAGTCATTTTTCCCTTCTTGCATAGATCTCAAATCTCATTTGTGCATAAACATATCGTATCACACCAGATTATGCCTTCTGATATCATGCATGAGTCACGTGGACCACTTTTATGGTGCTTTTTTGTGTATAAAATTTATATTTTAAAATAACATTTTCTGAAGGCTCATGTGACACTGAAGACTGGAGTAATGATGCTGAAAATTCAGCTTTGATCACAGGAATTAATTACATTTTATATTATATTCATGTAGAAAACAGCTTTTTTAAACTGTAAAATATTTCACAATTTTTACTGTATTTTTGATCAAATAAATGCAGCTTTGGTGAGACTTTTGAATGTTTTGAATATACAACTACAGTCACATTCATATGAAACTAGTCACATTTCAACAACACTTGATAAACTAGTTACTATTAAACTACCCTCATATTCAAACTAAAGTGGATCACATGGAAACTCTCAGTCAGTGTTAAATTTCAGTGAATCGCTATTAAACTACAGTCATATTTCTAACTCTCTCTTACACAGAAGTGACTCTGCTAAGGGATGGTTCACGTTATTTCATAAAGCGAATTACGAAACTACAATTTTCCTAAAGTTACTGTTCCACCTCATACGAGCCGCTGCCAGCATTCATCCCCTGCTTTCATTACTGCGCTTTAGAGTCTCACACGGGACAGAGTTTGAGCCCAAAACAGCCCTTGGGGTTTAAGCTACACACCAGTGGACGATGACATCACTATGCGGGCACACACACCTCAGGCTATATGTGTGTGTGTGTGTGTGTTTTCCGGCCATCTTGAGTTTCCTCAGCAGTGGAGCTCCAGGCCTCTGGCTGTCGTGTGTGTGTGTGTGTGTGTTTTACTCGGCTGTCGTGCGCTCATAGAGCTGGAACATGTTTCTAGAGTAGCTTTTAACAAGCGATCACGTTTACCAACCGACTCACACTGACTAATGCAATACAACACTGCACACCACATAAAACACACACACACACAGAGTTAGTGGGGAAAGTCACGCTAATGGCTGAGAGTGTGTGTAGTTTAAAGCGTTCAAAAGTTTGGGGTCTGTAAGATTTTTTTTAATTGTTTTTGAAAGAAGTCTCTTCTGCTCACCAAAGCTACATTTATTTGATCAAAAATACAGTAAAAATTGTGAAATATTATTACAATTCAAAATAACTGTTTTCTGTGGGAATATATAGTAAAGTGTAATTTATTCCTGTGATCAAAGCTGAATTTTCAGCATCATTACTCCAGTCTTCAGTGTCACATGATCCTTCAGAAATCATTCTAATATGATGATTTGATGCTCAAGAAACATTTCTGATTATTATCAATGTTGAAAACAGTTCATATTTATGTGGAAAATGTGACATTTTATTCTTTTGTAACATTATAAATGTCACTTTTGATCAATTTAATGCATCTATGCTGAATAAAAATTAATTTCTTTCAAAAAAATTAACACTGACCCCAAACTTTTGAATGATAGTATAGTTTAAATGTGAGTTGAAGACTTGTTTGAATGTGGCTGTAGTTTTGTGACTTGTTTGGATAGTGAGTGCAGTTTTAAGTAAAAAGTAACATTTTAAGCTTAATTTTCAGTGAGATTCTGTAGTTTAATAATTTAAGACTTAATCTACTTTAAATTTGACTAATTTAAGATTAACAGTTGACTAAAAAGTGACTAGTTCATCTGCTGCTATTTGACTACTGAGTGAAATGGGACTGAAGTGTACTTAAAAGGGTCCTATTCTGCTTTTTTTTCCATGTTCATCTTTCTTTAGTGTGTAATGTTGCTGTTTGCAGCTCTGCAAAATTATATTTTATATATCAGTGTCACTGTTTCTGATCTCCCTGAAACCCCTCCATTGTAGTCTTGAGTTTTCTTCCGTCACAATATTCCTCATTTAAGTAATTTATACGCAGAATAAAGGGGCGGGGCCTGGTTGTGTTAGTTAGTAGTGTGTTATGGTAAGGGGCGGGACATTTCCCAAACACGCTCGAAGCGCTTGACCAATCACAACACACTGCTCCAGCCGACCAATCAAAGCACATTGTGCTTTTCAGAAGGAGGGGCTTCATGGAGACAGGAACTAAACAGAGCGTTACTGACAGACTGGGAAGAGAGGAGCTGCAACAATGGAGAATATGAGGAAGATAATGACCATTCAAGCATGAAAACCTGCTCTAGTAGAGCCCAAAAACAACATCAGGACTTTGAAAAAGGCATAAAAGGTCCACTTTAAAATGTCAGTGCAGTTCAAATGTACTATTCTGACTGAAACTTTCCAACAGAGAGGAGAAAACTGAATTACACACTTCAGTTACTGAACCACTCACACACTCACACACACCCCCAAACCAGCAGCCTCAAGATCTTATCTGACTCAACAGTACTTAACACAACACTTAACTGAAACTAGACACTGAGAGAGACAGAGTTAGTGAGAAAGAAAGAGTAGAGGGTAATGCCACGCTGGTGATATCATCATCATCATCATCTGGTTTAAAACAATGGTCAGAGCGGAGGGAGGCAGGCGGGTGAAGGGAACAGCTCAGTCACTCTTACCTGAAGGTGTGTCTGACAGCTGAAACCAGAGACGCTTTTAAGGTTTCCGGTTACCGCAGTAACCAAGCAGAAAAATAGGGTGAGAGCTCGACTGCTTCCTTTCATCTCCTTAAACCAGACTGAATGATAAGAGATGCACCGATGATGGATGCTGAATTCAGTCAAGAGCAGTAAAACAGTGTCGGTCAGAAATCAACAATGTTCACCATAGAGAAAATAACAAAGCCGCTGCAGTTATTGTTACTAATGTAACAGGATGTCATGCTGTCAACCAAAACAAAAAATGCAATTAAATAAAATAACAGTTTGAACAAGATCCCTGTGGGTCATTAAAAAATTTACAATTTTAAAATAAAATTCTTAAATATAATTTTTAAGTGATCTTACGTTTGGGGACGGAAAAAAGGGAATCACGATAGATGTTGTAGATGATAATAGTGTATATTTCCTCTCATCTTTTTGAACGAGTAACTGGAAGTAGTAACGCAAAGACATTTCAAAATAAGAGTCCCAGAGTATTTTGGGGTTGTTTAGAATTAACCCGCTGGTGTCATAAATCTTGAATATTTTGGAGCACATACTGAAGTTTGGTCTTTTTTTAAAGACGACACTTGGCAGATTATTGCTGAAGTGAAAAAGTTAAAGAATTTTACGTTTATTGTTATGAAAAATGCACAAAAATACTATTTTCAATTTTTATATGAAATATATATTTTCAAAAACACGTTTTACTCTAAAACTGCAAGAAAATCAAAGCCATAAATCTAAACAAGTTTTGTTCCAAATCTGAGGTTGATATCTCAAAAAATGAGCTTTCAGTAAGAATTTGTTTGGGCGCAGTACCAAAAGTTTTCACTAGGTGAAATTTGTCTCCCATTCATTTACAATGCGCTCATTATCGACCACGAGGAGTACAAGTGTGAATGCTTTTTTTTTTGTGCGTATGTTCACATCGCAAGTGCCAAAACCTTTACCAAGTTTTGTACCATTCAGATGAAGTAAAAAATGAAAAACGTAAAATTTTTCAGTCAAAAATGACCGAAGAGCACCAGAGGGAAAGGAAAGACTACGTACATTATTACCAATGCACTAATATATACTGTATATGCCAAAAAAAAAAAAAAACCTCAAAATGATACCATGCCAATTGAATTTTTCTGAAGTGAACCATAGTAAAAGTGTGGTTACTATGGTAAATATTTGTAAATGACAGCTGACGTTGGTCAGTGTTTAGTAAGGTGAGTATCCAGAGGAATCATCATTTCATCGTTCATGTGAATTCAGACGTTTGTGGAGACGCTGTCACTGCGCGGATGAATTTAACACATGCTTGTGTGTCTGTGTGTGTGTGTGTGTGTGTGTGTGTGTGCCTGCATTTGCAGCTGTTTAGTTTGGCTTGGCTTCAGAGACATTAATACTATTGCATCTTTCCTTCAGATGAGTGGCAGGAGAGTCAGATTTCTGTAGCCCTACTTACACACACACACACACAAAGCACACATGTTTTCAGGTCACAATTCAGCCACTTTATGTTACAATTTAATGGATTTAGAGATCATAATATATCAATATCTTATATGAAATTTTGAAATATGAACATGTCAAAATGCAAAACATTGTAATGGTCCCAAAATATAATTTTTTATTGTTTTCCTTGAATTTTGGGGTGAAATTTGGACATTTCTTGAATACATAAAATAGAGTTTAATGACCTTTTGAAATGTACTACTGAAGCTATGAGGTTATAAGAGAGAATTTGCACTGAAGCCGCTTGAATTAAACTGTTCTGAATGTGTATCTTTCTTCAGATTCACAGAGAGAAGCTCTTCTGAAAGCTAAAGATGTCTACACACACACAGCATTTACGGCGTCATATTTGCATCAGATGCGAAGGCTGTTCCAGAAGGTAGGCGGCATAATTATGTTGCCTTCTAAGATCCATTATTTTGGCCAAATTTAAGGCAGTGTCACATGCATGCTTCACAGAAGAAAATAAAATTCATAATGGCCAATAATTTGTTCAATGCTAAAAACCACATTTAAATGATAAAATAGGCCATTTTCTGTTCATTATTATGCTTATTAGAGTATTGCATAATTTTCTTATCAGCATGTAAATGCCAAACTCTATTGTAATCAATTATGCAGCCTCTGTTGAGCATTTCAAATCAGATTCATTCGATTTTGCATACAGCAGGGCAGATCACTGGGATTTGAAACGGAGCCAGAGAGAGAGAGAAAGAGAGAGAGCGAGCAGGAGGTGATGCGAGGTAGTGACACAGGAGGTATGGAAGTAATTTGTGAGTGAATTGGCTGACTGATTTTTAAGCAGTTTCTGAGGAGAAGCACACCGTCACACACACACACACACACACACACACACGCCACCGTCTCATTTGCTCTCGGAGAGAAAGAGAAAGAAAAACATGAGGTATATTATTATTTTACCAGTCAAAAGTTTGAATACATCTACTCTGTATTCTGGCTATTTTCCACATGTTCCACAATAATAGTGCTGTAATGAAAACACTGAAATTAGACAGAAGTATGGGAATGATGTAGTGAGCAAAACATGTGACACAAATGAAAACACTCTCATTTTTGAGCTTCTTCTTTGTCTAGATTCCAGCTTTGCTCACTCTAATGTCTAATCAACACTCTTAACAACATAAACTCTTTTTTTAATAAAAATAAAATGAATCAATAAAGCTTACATTGAAAATGAATATGCACGAGTTAACAAAAGTCTCTTTCAAACATGCGTACAGTACTACACACTATACATTGTATGTGTGTTTTATTGCCAGAAAAATTACTCGGACCATCTCTCCGAGGAGACGCAAGGAATTCTCTCCTCTGCCAGATTCCCAGAAAAACTGACACACACTCGCAGAGAGAGAGAGAGAGAAAGTGAGTCCCATTCCGGCTCTGCACAGCATTCCGATTTCTTATTTTATTCCAAATGTGAAAAGCAAACAGTATCTGAGTGCAAAAGTCACTTCAGTATCATTTCCTGAAATCCGTTCTTTATTATTCTGACTGTGTCACAGACTAAAGGAATAACTCACCCTTAACCTGTATGACTTTATATATTCTGTGGAGCACAAAAGGAGAGGTTTAGCTGAATGTTCATGCTGCTGTTAAGCTCCAAAATTAACGAAGAAATGCACAAAGATTTGAGAGATTTTTTTTATCGTCTAAAACATGCTGTGAATTAAAAATCATGCTTTGATAAATTATAATTATGACAAAAAACTGACATAAAAAAATCGAAATTATGACATACAAAGTCAATTATGAGATAAGAAGTCATAAATATGACAAAAAGTTGAAATTATGACAAAAGACAGTTTTGACAAAAGGTCATTATAAGATAAGTCATAGTTATGACATAAGTCGAAATTATGACAACATGTCCAAACTGACAAGAAGTCATAATTATGATATAAACAAGTCAAAGTTATGAGATAAAAAGTTAATTATGATAAAAAGTAAATTATGACATAAATCGTAATTATGAGATAAAAAGAAAAAAAATAGATAAGTCTATTATGACATAAGTCAAAATTATGAGATAAAAAGTCAATTATAAGATAGTCGATTATGACGTCAAAATTATGAGATAAAAATTTAATTATAACAAGTCAAAATTATGAGATAAAAGTCAAAGTTATGAGATAAGTTTATTATGAGATAGTCAGTTATGATGTAAAAATTATGAGATAAAAAGTAAACATTAATAGATAAAACGATATTATGACGAGTCAAAATTATGAGATAAAAAGTCAGTTATGACATAAATGTTAATGCTGCTGTTCATGTCAAAATTATAATATGAAAAGTTGTAATTATGATGTAGAAAGTCAAAATTATGAGATAGACAATTATGAGATAAAAAATCGATTATGATGTCAAAATTATGAGATAAAAGTAAAAATTATTAGACAAAAATTCAATTATGACATAAATGCTCATGCCAAATTTATAATATAGAAAGCTGTAATTATGATGTAGAAAGTCAAAATTATGAGATAGACAATTATGAGATAAAAATTTAATTATGACAAGTCAAAATTATGAGATAAAAGTCAAAGTTATGAGATAAGTTTATTATGAGATAGTCAATTATGACGTAAAAATTATGAGATAAAAAGTAAACATTAATAGATAAAACGATATTATGACGAGTCAAAATTATGAGATAAAAAGTCAGTTATGACATAAATGTTAATGCTGCTGTTCATGTCAAAATTATAATATGAAAAGTTGTAATTATGATGTAGAAAGTCAAAATTATGAGATAGACAATTATGAGATAAAAAATCGATTATGATGTCAAAATTATGAGATAAAAGTAAAAATTATTAGACAAAAATTCAATTATGACATAAATGCTCATGCCAAATTTATAATATAGAAAGCTGTAATTATGATGTAGAAAGTCAAAATTATGAGATAGACAATTATGAGATAAAAATTTAATTATGACAAGTCAAAATTATGAGATAAAAGTCAAAGTTATGAGATAAGTTTATTATGAGATAGTCAATTATGACGTAAAAATTATGAGATAAAAAGTAAACATTAATAGATAAAATGTCTATTATGACGAGTCAAAATTATGAGATAAAAGTCAAAATTATAGGATAAAAATTCAATTATGGCATAAATGTTCATGTAGCTGTTCATGTCAAAATTATAATATAGAAAGTTGTAATTATGATGTTAAAAGTCAGAATTGAGATAGGCAATTATGAGATAGTCAATTAAGACGTCAAAATTATGAGATAAAAAGTAAACATTTTTAGATAAAAAGTAAAAATTATTAGATAAATTTTCATGCTGTTCATCTCAAAATTATAATATAGAAAGTCATAATTATGATGTAGAAAGTCAAAATTATGAGATAAAAAGACAATTATGAGATAAAAAGTCAATTATGGTATAATTCAAAGTTATGAGATAAAAAGTAAAATTATTCCGGTAGTACGTCGGTAGTTTCAGTTTCACTTTAAATAAATTTGTTTAGTCTGTTTGTCTTATTCTTAGATTTTTCCTGTTCTGTTCTGAACACCAGTAAATTTAAAGGATTTGTTGTGGAATGAGGGGAACTAAAATACACGTTTATTGTGTTTATGTTTGTAAACGTTTTGTTTTATTTACTGGCTTTTTACATTATCTCTAAATTTAACAAAAAAATTGTGGCTTATACACTAATGCGACTTATCTGTGTTTTTTTCTTTAAACAATACAGTTTTGTCCCGGCACGACCTATAGGCCTAGTCATGTGTGACTTGTTTTCTGGTGAAGTATGGTAGTGCACTAGTCTTCTGTACTACTTTTATAGTGCTTTTATGGAGTTTTTTGTTGTTTTTTGAGCTTAGCAGCTCCAGTTTCCATCCACTTTAATTGTATGAAAAATAACAGCGTGAATTTTTGCGTTCCACAGAAAAAAACAGTCATGCGGGTTTGGATCTGCATGATGGTGAGAAACTACACACAGACAATACGCCCATAAACATAAACATCATAAAGACGGACTGAAGGTATTGAAACAGTACAAACATATTCTGACAGCGCAGGAAATATTAAAGCTTGCAGACGGCCAAGAGTCCTGCACCGGAGGGGAAGGGCGGCCTTCGTTCTGTTCGTTTAGTCTGGAGGATCCTCAACATCGCTCTGGAGAGAATACTGAATTTCAAACGTGAAATACCTTGAGTGTGCGTTTGTGTGTGTAACATCTCACACAATCCAGCCAGTGCTTCCTGTAGGGAAAACCGTCAGCTTTAATGTCCTGAAACCTGGAGAGTTTATTTTCCCCAGGTGACTCTTTTTTTCTGTCCTTCTATCCATTTGTTTCTGTACCTCTGTTCCAGAATGACTTTAACAGTCCAAGAGTTCAGAAGAATTATGTGTTTATGTGTTGTGTGTAGTTGTGTCGTTTCAACACGGCCCTAACAAACACAGATCAAACCGTGAGGGGACACACACCCCATATTCACATAACACATATCTGGCAGGACACCACTGGGACTCTTGTGTTATAGATTATGTTCAGAATGAAATACTAGTGCACTGCTGGAAAAAAAAACAAAAAAACAGTTTGAACCAGCCTAAGCTGGTTTGCTGGTCTTCCACCAAATATCAAGTGGCCCCTCTAAAATGACTTTTTCTTAAAACTAGCCAACCAGACCAGCTAACATCAGTAAACTACTGGTCAGGCTATCTTAGTCAGGCTAGACGCCATATTGAATTTTAACGCAGATAAAAATGAGGATAGACGTACAGTCTTTACAATGTCACGCACTGTATAAAGGTCCTAGATCACGTCATTTTCACAACTCACAACTTTTAAAACTGCTTCATGGAGTTTTTGTCTACTGAATGTTTTTCAGAAAGATGTACAGTCAGCTGAACAGTTGATAAACTGCAGTACAATCCAGTGAACACACTGTACTTCTGTCCCTCACAGCCTCGTTTTTATTCCTGTAAAAAATTAAATATGGCGCCTCGTTGACTAAGGACTATACTGACTAATGGTACATTGTTGTCACATGACCTCATTACATTCATATTTAATCATAAAATAGTTATCATAATAATCATAATTATCAAAATAATTTTAATTATCATGAAAGTTATCATTATATGTATATATATATATATATATATAGTATGTATATAAAATTAAGATTATGTATAAATTCTATATGTAATATTTTAACAATTTTAATTTCTATAAAATAAATCATAATAATATATATATATATATATATATATATATATATAATTTATACATATATATAATTGATATATATCATTTTAATATATTTAATATTTTTATATAATTTTAATGGAATGGAAGTATGACAAGTCGGAACACAAAAAGTTGAAATTATGACAAAAAGTCATAATTATGAGATAAAAAAAATCATAATTACGACATAAGTCAGAATGTGACCAAAAATCAAACTTATGAGATAAAAAGTAAAAATTATGAGATAAAAAGCCATAATTATGAGATAAAAATTCAAAAATGAGACAAAGCCATAGTTATGACATAAAAAAGTAAAAATTGAGACAAAAAGCCATAATTATGACATAAAAAGTAAAAAATAATTAGATAAAAATGCATAATTGTGACAAGTCAAAATATGACAAACTTATTAGATAAAAAGTAAAAATTGTGAGATAAAAGCCATAATTATGACATAAAAAGTCAAAAATAATTTAGATAAAAATGCATAGTTGTAACAAGTCAAAATATGACAAACTTGTGAAATAAAAAGTAAAAATTATGAGATAAAAGCCATAATTATGACATAAAAAGTCAAAAATAATTTAGATAAAAATGCATAATTGTGACAAGTCAAATTATGACAAACTTATGAGATAAAAAGTTAAAATTATGAGATAAAAGCCATAATTATGAGATAAAAAGTCAAAAATGAGACAAAAAGCCATAATTATGACATAAAAAGTTAAAAATGAAACAAAAAGGCATAATTAAAAGTCAAACATAATTACATAATTACATAAAAATGCATAATTGTGACAAGTCAAAATATGACAGTCAGGCTTATGATAAAAAGTCAAAATTATGAGATAAAAGCCATAATTGTGACATAAAAAGTAAAAAAAATTAGACAAAAATGCATAATTATGACATAAAAAGTCAAAAATAACTAGATAACAATGCATAATTGTGAAGTCAAAATATGACAGTAAAACCTATGAGATAAAAAGTAAAAATTATGAAATAAAATGCATAATTATGACATAAAAAGTCAAAAATATGTAGATAAAAATGCATAATTGTGAAAAGTCAAAATATGACAGTAAAATTAATGAGAGAAGTAAAAATGATAAAATAAAGGCCATAATTATGACATAAAAAGTAAAACTTATGAGATAAAAAGTCATAATTACATAATTATCATAAATGTCATTATTATGACTTTTTATCTCATGATTTCAACTTTTTAATCTAATAATTTTGACTTGGTATCCGATAAATTAGTTTTATGTCATCATTATGACTTTCTATGTCATAATCATGATTAGCCGAAGCATGATTTTTTCTTACAGTATGTGGCAGAAATGGGCTTCCACAGGTTCAGACATGTAAACGTCATTCGTTCCTGAAACGCGGCGTGTAAATGTTTTGTTTCAGGCGGTTGTGAATCATCTGCTCAGTGTTGTGTTGTTTTTTAGCTCTGTGCTGCATGTGTGTGTTTGGCTGCTGTTTTGGTGTGTGTTTGATATATTTAGTGTGCACATGACTGTTGTGTGTATTGAGCGTGTGGTTTGGTCTCCATCAATTCTCCCCTGATACAGTTACAAGGTCAGACATTCTCCCTTCCCATCAGCCCCTCCTTCCCCCCCACGGGGCTAAATACCCCCTTCGTGCCCCGTGGAGGGGTAAAGAGAAGCCGCGGGAACTGTTAGCATGTTACCAGGGGCAATGAGTGCGCAAACAGACATGAGAAGGTTTGGGTTTCTCTTGAGGGGCGCCGCATGACCGAAAATAACAAAATAAAACACTGAACACTGACCCTGGAGAGCCAAGCTGACTGACGGCACTAACCGCTCCAGTTTACACAACTCTGAGTCCAGACCCACAAGTTTTGCTCTGGTTCACGGTGACATAGTGGGTTTGTTCTGTTTTCTTTTCTTCAAGGCGATGTGAAATCAAAGAGGACCTATTCTGCTCTTTTCCATGTTCATCTTTCTTTTGTGTGTAATGTTGCTGTTTGAGCATGAAAAAGTCCCTCTATCAGTTTCTTATAGACAGAGATGAGGTTATATGGAGAGCAAATGCTGCTTCAGACTCCAAAAATGGCTCAGATCTTACTGTATTCCAATAACTGATTTCTATTTTTTCCCAGGAAAAACACCTGAGCCATAGTTGAAGCTTGAACGCAACAGAGCTCTGAAAGAGAAACCTCTGAGAAATACAATCCAGATCTGAAGAAGTGTGTCAAGTTTCTTAGATACACAGATCTGTTTGTGTTTCCCAGATACAGACTCATCTTTACTTTTCCTCTGGAGTGTCCGGATCGTCTGCCATGCATCCCTGGCAGAGGCTTCAAAGCCAACACTAATGCTATTACTAGCTCAGTAATGTGTGCGTCTCAAAGTTAAAGCGCTGGAGTTAAGATATCGAGACCATGCAGAGCGAAACGTCTCAGTTATGCTCGGCGGCGTCTCAAGTTAACCGTCCGAGTTTAACGTGTGTTCCCAAGGGAAAGGTCAAGTCTTAAGCACGTCTATTAATACACACACATTTAAAGACGGTCACACATGCACAATGATGAAACCCAGAACGAGGACAGCTGCTAGCTTTAGCTGTTGATCTGAGATCGATATCATAAAAACAGCAAATACTGTACGAGTGTTTTCAGTCTCTTCAATTTCTGACAAAGATGGGACACTTTTTAGCAGCAAAATGTAAATGAGGTGTGTTAAGTTCATAATTGATTATTTATCTTGTATTCTGTCATTCTTGTGCTTCTGCAGAGGATGATGGGAAATGTAGTTTCTGTCTCTTTATGAAACTGTATCATTATGACTACCCTTCATCAACAGTACACAAACTGAATAAAACTAATTCAATCAA
This sequence comes from Mylopharyngodon piceus, assembly GCA_039654765.1. Taxonomy (NCBI): domain Eukaryota; kingdom Metazoa; phylum Chordata; class Actinopteri; order Cypriniformes; family Xenocyprididae; genus Mylopharyngodon; species Mylopharyngodon piceus. The sequence continues at coordinate 1,026,533 of CM077447.1, forward strand.
TATTCACAATTAAAACTGAATGAACGATTATCTTCCAGCATGATACATTTATTCACACATCCCAACTCCGAATATATAATAGAAATGAATAGAAATAAAGTGGAGGAATGTCAGAAGAATGAGGTAAATATTCATTGTAACTTTCTTAATGCACATTCATGAACAATTCATCCTGTTCCAAATATGAACAATATTTGTCTTCATAATCTTTTATCAAAATGTGCAGTTGTTCAAGAGATGTTTATGAAAGAAGTCTCCTCTGCTCACCAAGGCTGCATTTATTTGATCAAAAATACAAAATACCCTAGCAATGGCATAGCAACACCCTAGCAACCACCCAGAATATCCTAGCAACTGAATAATGACCACCCAGAATACCTCAACAACCACATAGCAACACCCTGGCAACCACCCTGAGTACCCTAGCAATTAAATAACAACACCTTAGCAACCTCCTAGTAGCCACCAGAATACCCTAGCAGTGGGATAGCAATACTGTAACAACCACATTGAATACCCTAGCAACTGCACAGCAACACCCTAACAACCACCCAGAATACTCTAGCAACTGAATAACAACATCTTTGCAACCACATAGCAACACCCTAGCAACGACCCAGAAAACCCTAACAACCAGATAGCAACACCCTGGCATCCACCCCGAGTACCCTAGCAACTGAAAAGAAACACCCTAGCAACCTTCTAGTAACCACCAGAATACCTTAGCAATGGCATACCAATACCCTAGCAACCTTCTAGCAACCACCCAGAATACCCTAGCAACTGAATAATGACCACCCAGAATACCTCAACAACCACATAGCAAAACCCTGGCAACCACCCTGAGTACCCTAGCAATTAAATAGCAACACCCTAGCAACCTCCTAGTAGCCACCAGAATACCCTAGCCGCGGGATAGCAATACCCTAGCAACCACATTGAATACCCTAGCAACCGCACAGCAACACCCTAGCAACCACCCAGAATACTCTAGCAACTGAATAACAACATCCTTGCAACCACATAGCAACACCTTAGCAACGACCCAGAAAACCCTAACAACTGAATAATGACATCCTAGCAACCACCCAGAATACCTCAACAACCACATAGCAACACCCTGGCAACCACCCTGAGTACCCTAGCAATTAAATAACAACACCCTAGCAACCTCCTAGTAGCCACCAGAATACCCTAGCAGTGGGATAGCAATACTGTAACAACCACATTGAATACCCTAGCAACCGCACAGCAACACCCTAACAACCACCCAGAATACTCTAGCAACTGAATAACAACATCTTTGCAACCACATAGCAACACCCTAGCAACGACCCAGAAAACCCTAACAACCAGATAGCAACACCCTGGCATCCACCCCGAGTACCCTAGCAACTGAAAAGCAACACCCTAGCAACCTTCTAGTAACCACCAGAATACCTTAGCAATGGCATACCAATACCCTTGCAACCACTTTGAGTACCCTAGCAACCATATAGCAGCACCCTAGCAACCACTCAGAATACCCTAGCAACTGAATAATGACATACTAGCAACCACCCAGAATACTATAGCAACTGCATAGCAACACCCAGCAACCACATAGTAACACCCTGGCAACCACCCCGAGTACCCTAGCAACTAAATAGCAACACCCTAGCAACCTCCTAGTAACCACCAGAATACCCTCGCAGCGGCATAGCAACACCCTAGCAGCCACCCGAGTACCCTAGCAACTGAATAGCAACACCCTAGCAACCTCCTAGTAACCACCAGAATACCCTAACAGCGGCATAGAAATACCCTAGCAACCACATTGAGTACCCTAGCAACCGCATAGCAACACCCCAGCAACCATCCAGAATACCCTAGAAACTGAATAACAACTTCCTAGCAACCGCATAGCAACACTCTTGCAACCACCCAGAATACCCTAACAATCATATAGCAACACCCTGGCAACCACCCCGAGTACCCTATCAACTGAATAGCAACACCCTAGCAACCTCCTAGTAACACCAGAATAACCTAGCACTGCATAGCAACACCCTAGCAACCATCCAGAATATCAGTCTGTTTTTCTGATGAACTGTATGGCCTTCAAAACCTTCCAACTTCAAGCTTTTAAAACTTCTTCAAACTTTCTGATCAGGCTTTCTCAAGCCAACATCAAAGTTTGTCAACAAACTTTTTTTTTAATCTAGTTTATTCCTGTGATCAAAGCTGAATTTTCAGCATCATTACTCCAGTCTTCCGTGTCACATGATCCTTCAGAAATCATTCTAATATGATGATTTGATGCTCAAGAAACATTTATGATTATTATCAGTGATGAAAACAGTTGTGCATTTCAACAGGACACCACTACAAATGGCAGTCCCCTCAAATAGTGCCCTATTTATAGGTATAGGGGCAGATTTCCGTGTTTTTCTATTCCACTGCGCTGCTTTTCCATTGTTTTTCTATGTAAACATGCGCTAGATGGACACGTTTAACCATTGTACTCGTGTCTCGCGCATGACACGGCATTCTAAAACTGCAATAAACGTGTTCTGTGTGGAATGATCCCTTATGGCCGGTTCACACAGAATGCATTTTTACAGTTAAAAATGTGAAATGCAGGTTAGTAGAGCAAAAAAAAAGTTCAAGTTAACGTCTTTTAATTTAAGTGCTGCGTTTTTAGATCGCCATTGTGGTGAGAAATTGAGTCCCCCCAGGAATCGCGTCTCCTTTAGGACCCCGAGTGATCCCATTGGTTCAACGGACTTTTAATAGGTAGTATTAATAGCGCCTGATTACAATTCCTGCAAAATCACATTATTATTTATATCGTTTAAAATGCGTCATCAATGTATTTTAAATGACATGGTTCATATACTAGTATATAACTGAAGCTATAGGTTGTGAAATCAACTATGTCTTGAATAATTATAACCTGAAGCTATAGGTTATGATTAGTCAACACATCGCGATAACTTTTGATCAGGCATTACTGCCTGGGTCCTAAAGGAGACCCGATTCCTCAGGGGGGACTTGATTTCTCACGACACCGTGTCGCTGCAAAAGATGCGAGACGCGAGTGCATCAGTTAAAGACGTCCGTCTAGCGCTTGTATACACTGAAAAACAATGTAGCAACAAAGTAAAAAATGGAATGGAAAACGTGTTTGTGTGCAAAGGTATCTGGGTAATGATGAGTCTGAAGGGTTAAATTCCTGCGGCGTCCCGCGGGCCTGCCTGATAGTCCTGTTTAATGTAAACACTGAAAGAACACACGGACGACAGCATGATTAATGAAGGGGGGAGGGAGAAGGAAAAATGTGATGTGTAACAGAGAGGGAGGAGAGGAGAGGAAAAGCCCAAGCGATGATATGCAGTGAATTACAGCGTGTGTGTGAGTTTATTTAAACATTAAGGTCTATGAGACACACACAGCTCTGATCTCAGTCAGATATGATAAACACACTGCTGATCTCTTCCACTGAAACACACACCAGCATCCATCACTCACGCACCGACACAGAGAGTTGGCCGCCGTCGCTTCTCGTGTTTAGCCTGGCTGAGAATCGGACACATCCATCTGGTTTGATTGAACCAAACATGTTTAAATGCTGAGAAAATATAACAAATATGTCGGCAGGTAAAAGCGGGTGGAAAATGAGCGTTTGGAGGAACGTTTTGTGGAGGCATTTATGGTTTGTTACAGAAATATGAAACAAGCTGTAAACACTCATTACGATGGAGACTATACAAACCAACAAAGAGCGACTGTTCTCCGCTCTTCGTGTCTGGCTACAGACAACAATCTGGACTAGCTTTATAAAATGAAACCTAAGTCACATTTACATTAATGCAAGTCTATGGGAGTTTGAAAGCAGAAAGGTGAAGTACTTGTATTGATTCTTCCCCACAAAAATGTAAGCGTCTAAATCGGTTGGACCACTTTTCTTGGTGGATGAACACCTGGTTTTGCATTACTGACGTCATTCCTCCAGGTTTTACAGCTTAACATGCTTTTTAATGTAAAATGTTGATGTTTTGACTCTGAAAACAGTGTATTTTAACATTTATTATTGGTCTTGCCCTATAGACTTCCATTGTAAGTGTATTAATGTAAACACAATATTTGCTTATCTTTACAACTGAAATTTGAATTGAAATTATTTTATTTGCTAATCAACGACAAGTTGGCACACTGTAAAAAAAAATTTTCATGATTTATCACAACTTTTTTCTTTTGTCAAATCAACTTAGATAATTAATGTGGTTCAGATGAGTTTCTATTTATTAAACCGATCTCCTTCATTGTATTAACTCAAATATTTAATTTCAATGAACTCAAAATTTTAAGGCAACCACTTAACTTACTTTTTTAAGTTAAGCCAACAATATTTTTTTTACAGTGGCACTTTCCTTTAATGATATTTCAGTTTTATTAAAATTAGTCCTGACTTACACCCTTGATTATGTTTTTGTTCTGGTTGTAGTTCCAGGTTTGATTTTGTCTCGTTAAGATCAGTGTTATTTTAGTATTATTTATATACTATTATAGTATTTATTAATATTTTTAATTAACTTAATTTTTATATTATTCTATTAATATTAATTTATAATAATTTTATTTTATTTAAATTTTAGTTTTAATAATTTTGTTGTGTTTTTGTCATTTTTTCTATTTCGTTTATTTTTTATTTCAATTTTAGTACTTAAATGTATTTCATTTAGTTGGCAAGCCAACATTTCTAATTTTCTCTTGCGTTTTTTCGTTTAAGTTTTTCATCTGCCATTTATAATTTATTGTTACACTTTATTTTAATTGATGAAAACTACTTCTAGTTTTAGTTAACAACACTCTAAAAAATAACTGTACAAAAATCTAAACAAATTTACACAGTAAAATACCATTTTCCATTGAAACAGTAATATCGTAAAAATGATACATTCTGGGTAATATTATTAGTTGTTTTCGAGGAAGTAACCTATAAGCTGCATCTCATTTCGGAGGCTGCATCCTCCGGAGGTCGCATTTGAAGGCTGCATACGTCATAGAGGCGGTCTCATTTAAGTAAAGTAACCGTTAGATTGTTAAGTAAGAAATAAATTACAGTATTTTACACCTCACGAGGAATAACAGTCAATTTTTTTACGGTTACTTTTCTTAAATAAGACATCCTTGATGACGTATGCAGCCTTCAAATGGGACCTCCAGAGGACGCAGCCTCTGAAATGAGACGCAGCTATAGGCTACTTTCTCGAAAACGACAAATATTACCCAGAATGCATTGTTTTTACAGTATATTACTTCTGTATATTACAATGCATTCTGGGTAATATTATTTGTTGTTTTCGAGAAAATAGCCTATAGGCCTCTTTTCTTAAAATGACAAATATTACCCAGAATGCATTGTTTTTATGGTATATCACTGTTACAATGGTATTTTACTGTGTAAATTTGTTTCGTTTTTTTACAGTCATTTTTTAGAGTGAAGAACAACACTGGTTAAAATCATTATGATCAGTACGTATAGGTCTGGTTTCACAAACAGGGCTTAGATTAAGCCAGGATTAGGCCTTAGTTCAATTAGGACATTTAAAGGCACAATATGTAAGTTTTCGCCTCTAGAGGTCGCCTATTCAAACCAAAGGCGTAGCTTGATGACGCCCGAAATTGAGTGCAGAATCATGGGAGATGTCGTCTTCACCTCACAGTCGGTGGAAAAGAATCCGATGGGACTCGGGCGGAGATCATGTTCATGGATGAGATTATTAACGTTACTGCAGTATGAAGCAGAGCAGGACCGAGTGATGCTGGAGCTGAGCGAGGCCGCTGGAGCGATTGCTAATGAGAGACGAGCGCGACACACAGCTCGAGAGCAGCAGGACTTTTATTATGCTGCAGTCGCTGCTTCTGCTTCCTGTCAAGCGTATGTGGGGTAAGCAGCGCTGTTTATCATATTAGATACATTTGAGTGTGTTGAAAATTATGTTATAACGTTACTCTGTGCGTTCGCTCGCCGATATTAGGCATGGTAAAACATGATACTCACGGTAAATCAAAAAAACGAGATTTAAACAATAAGACAAAACGTGTTTAGTTATATAACATGATTAGTTTTCTGTTGATGAATGTATCCAAACAGGTCCATGACCTGGTTACAATTGCTTATTCTCTGGATTTAAACATTCTTGGAAACAACTGGGATAATGTAAGTACACAAGTCAACAAAATATATAACACTGTTCCAGTGGATATTTTAATCCAAAAATCTTACATATTGTGCCTTTAAGTAGCTTTCATAAACGTGCCTTAGAAAAAAACATTACTGTTGTGCATCTTCAGACAAAACAATGGCACTGACATATTTTAAGATATCTCAGTGCAAGTTTCTTTCAGTTAAAACAGCTCAAACATGCATTTTAGTCCTTAATCCTTGTCTGTGAAACCGAGGGGAAGTGAATATTGGCAGCTAAACTGATGTGCCCTGCCATTTAATGCAACAGCGCCACCTGCTGCTACTCTAATGAGTCTGTCCAGTCCAACAACAGTTTCCATTGTTTGGGGGCATCACTTCAGTTGTTTTTATTTCTCCTGATATATTTTCCATCAGATTAGAATTGCCTTTAACTGTCACTGTAACTTGTACTTTAGTGAGTTGAATGCATATTTACAACATTCTCTCTTTAATTTTGAATGTATTGTTTTGTATATTAGGTCATTGTGTTCTAACAAAAAAAGTACCAAAAACTACTCTGGTAATGCCATCTTTTGTTTTAGACATGATATAATGGCAATTCCATGTTTTTTTGGCCATGTACAGTACCACGGTAGTACTAAAGCATTCCTGGAAGTGTCTTGCAATGTAAATAAATAAGTCATGAATCTGGATATAATTCAGTACCATGTATATATATATATATATATAAATAAATATAGGTGTATGCAGTCATTTTTTCTGAGGGTATTTGGTCTTGATGATTATTAGCTGCATGTTTTCTTAATGAGTTCACTTAATAGCGAGTTTTGTTCCTGGAAACAGATTTCTAAAGTGGGTTGAGGTTGTTAGTTGACTGTAGATTAGCTGTGGTTGCGGTCATGTAGTGTGTGTGTGTGTGTGTGTGTGTGTGTGTGTGTTTTGGAGTGTGTTCAGTACTCCCGCGGCCACTAACTCACAGGAACTGTAACGTACAGCACTAACATGGCTGACATTTCCCCCTCTCTGGTAAAAACTCCCAGCCTGTCAGCCAACTTCTCCGCCGCGCTTGTCCAGATCCGTGGAATGTGTGGTGTTGAAAGTGAGTGTGTGTGTGTGTGTGTGTGTGTGTGTGTGTGTGTTTTCCCCTGTGGGGTGATTGTGCTTTATTTTACGTCCATTTGGCTCTTTCCTGGAGTCTTAATTCCTGTGCGCTCAGACTGGAGGTTATGAGCCCTGCAGCTGTGCAGAAACACACACACACACACTGTTCAACATCCTCACATTATTATGGAGGGCTTGTCTGAGGTCAAATACGACTGTTATACTGGGAATTACTGCCTCTCAACACACACACAAACACACATACACACACACACACAGACAGAGTTTCCAGCGTGCTGCAGCTGTTCTTTGGGTTTGTGTGTCTCTGAGGTATTTTCCCATATTACAATAAGCCCATTAATGCAGCTTTCCCTCCATCTCTTCGTCTCACTCTCTCCTTCGTTGCTCTCTCTCTCTCTCATCAGTGCTGTTTTTATTTCTCTCCGTCGCTCTCGCAGGGACAGAGTCGACGCGGCTCTACTGGCGTGACTAACGTATTACAATACTGTCAAAGCATCTGAGTACTCAAGGGCTGTTTGAGGGGTTGTGAAGTTCGGATTGAGACCCTTACAACATGTTTAAGCAGAATTCATGTTCTTCTCTACTACGGATGTGTCTTAGTCTGCTACTGATATAATAAACTGATATAATATTGAAATAAAATTATCAGAAGCTTCTGAACATTGTTTACTTATTTCAGACTAATTTCTCAGGAGGATAGATAGATAGATAGATAGATAGATAAAATTATAGATTAATAAAAGGATAGATAGATAGAAAGATAGATAGATAGATAGACTGTTAAATGGATGGATGGATGGATGGATGGATAGATGGATGGATGGCGGATGGATAGATGGACGGATGGATGGATGGACTGACTGTCAGATAGATAGATAGAACGATAGAACGATAGATAGATAGATAGATAGATAGATAGATAGATAGATAGATAAAATGATAGATCGATAAAAGGATAGATAGATAGATAGATAGACTGTTAAATGGATGGATGGATGGATGGATGGATGGATGGATGGATGGCGGATGGATGGATGGATGGACTGACTGTCAGATAGATAGATAGATAGATAGATAGGACGACAGATAGATGGATAGATAGAACGATAGAACGATAGAACGATAGATAGATAGATAGATAGATAGATAGATAGATAGATAGACTGTTAAATGGATGGATGGATAGATGGACGGATGGATGGATGGACTGACTGTCAGATAGATAGATAGAACGATAGATAGATAGATAGATAAAATGATAGATCGATAAAAGGATAGATAGATAGACTGTTAAATGGATGGATGGATGGCGGATGGATAGATGGATGGATGGATGGACTGACTGTCAGATAGATAGATAGAACGATAGAAGATAGATAGATAGATAGATAGATAGATAGATAAAATGATCGATAAAAGGATCGATAGATAGATAGATAGATAGACTGTTAAATGGATGGATGGATGGATGGATGGATGGCGGATGGATGGATGGATGGACTGACTGTCAGATAGATAGATAGATAGATAGATAGATAGAACGATAGATAGATGATAGATAGAACGATATATAGATAGATAGATAGATAGATAGATAGAACGATAGATAGATGGATAGATAGAACGATAGAACGATAGATAGATAGATAGACTGTTAAATGGATGGATGGATGGATGGATGGATGGATGGATAGATGGACGGATGGATGGATGGACTGACTGTCAGATAGATAGATAGAACGATAGAACGATAGATAGATAAAATGATAGATCGATAGATAGATAGATAGACTGTTAAATGGATGGATGGATGGATGGACTGACTGTCAGATAGATAGATAGATAGATAGATAGACTGTTAAATGGATGGATGGATGGATGGATGGATGGACTGACTGTCAGATAGATAGATAGATAGATAGGTAGATAGATAGAGCGATAGATAGATGATAGATAGAACGATATATAGATAGATAGATAGAACGATAGATAGATAGATGGATAGATAGAACGATAGATAGATAGATAGATAGATAGATAGATAGATAGACTGTTAAATGGATGGATGGATGGATGGATGGATGGATGGCGGATGGATAGATGGACGGATGGATGGATGGACTGACTGTCAGATAGATAGATAGAACGATAGATAGATAGATAGATAGATAGATAGATAAAATGATCGATAAAAGGATCGATAGATAGATAGATAGATAGATAGATAGACTGTTAAATGGATGGATGGATGGATGGATTAGCGGATGGATGGATGGATGGATGGATGGACTGACTGTCAGATAGATAGATAGAACGATAGATAGATGATAGATAGATAGAACGATATATAGATAGATAGAACGATAGATAGATAGATAGAACGATAGATAGATGGATAGATAGAATGATAGATAGATGATAGATAGATAGAACGATATATAGATAGATAGATAGATAGATAGATAGATAGATAGATAAAATGATCGATAAAAGGATCGATAGATAGATAGATAGACTGTTAAATGGATGGATGGATGGATGGATTAGCGGATGGATGGATGGATGGATGGATGGACTGACTGTCAGATAGATAGATAGAACGATAGATAGATGATAGATAGATAGAACGATATATAGATAGATAGAACGATAGATAGATGGATAGATAGAATGATAGATAGATGATAGATAGATAGAACGATATATAGATAGATAGAACGATAGATAGATAGATAGATAGATAGATAGATAGATAGATAGAACGATAGATGGATAGATAGATAGAACGATATATAGATAGATAGATAGATAGATAGATAGATAGATAGATAGATAGATAGATAGATAGAACGATAGATGGATAGATAGATAGAACAATATATAGATAGATAGAATGATAGAACGATAGAACGATAGATAGATAGATAGATAGATAGAACGATAGAACGATAGATAGATAGATTGTAAATGTTAATCACGCATAAAGCAATAAAGAGAGAAAAAAAGCAATAACGTCTTTCTTTCTTTCTTTCTTTGGACTCCTGAATCCTGAATCTAGTACGCGCTTTTACACACGTACGCGCTTGGCATTCACGACACCCGTTACGTAACGATATGGCCGTAGTTGCCACGGAGACCGCGCCAGCTTCACCGCTAATGCGCCACAACATTCCCTCAAGCTGCTCCTGCACATCCACCCGACAAATGACATGGATTTGCTGTCGAAGATGCGTTTAAACCCGAACACAAAGCGTGTCCTTCACAACCTTCTGCGTTCCGCGTAGCAGAAGCTCGTTATTTTATTTTGCAGGAGTAAATTCACTTCATGAGAGAGATAGAGTGGTTAGCGTAGCCTAGCGTGCTAACCCTTCATCAGAGCTGATCAAACTGTCAGAACCTGACTTCAATAAACCGTAAGACGCTCGTTTCCCTTTATTTACTGTCCCAATGATATTCTTCAGGCTTTATATTTGTGCATTTGTGCATTATACAAGTAATAAGTGCGCATTTGCTTGTCGTGTTTGTGTGACAGCAGTACATGTATTAAACTAAATTAATCTTGACTCCAGATGTCACGTGTTTGTTAAACCTATGAAAAAAGTTACTCCAAATGCATAAATACGCCATGTGGTTGCAGAAGTTTGCTTTAAATATTGATGCTTATTTTTAAAACCCATTGTGACATTTTGTGCTGTAAATAAAATCAAAGTAGGACTCAAGTATCACAGGAATTAATATTGACAGGTGTCTGTCAGTCATATATGCATTATTTGATCTCTGTTGTTATAAACAGCACTGCTTTATTACATAGATTGTAATTGGGAGAAAATATGATGGCTGACTGTATGATTTCTTCAATAACTGTTTTGTTTTTCTGTTGCTAATGCATGTGATGTTTAAACAGGTGAAAGATGCCGCCTGGGACAGACGACCCTCGTAAACTCTTCATCCTGACCACGGCGGGAAACTACTTCTCTCTGGACACACTGGCGTCTCTGTCCTCCTGCCGTCCTCTCGATAACTTCCTAGATGATGGGAATGAGTTTCTGCTCGCCGTCACCAGACACGCAGATGAGCTGCACTTCTCCAACAAGGTGCGACACCACTCAGATAATCTCATTATTTTTCATTTGTAAGTCAAAAGCATTTGCCAAATGACTTGATGTAAGTGCATTTCTCAATTCTCTCCATTTGCTCTGAAATTGCTTAAAAGGGTGATTTTTTTCCCCCACCTAATCAAAATAATTTCATTAAAAAACATCAAGAGGATTCATTACATTTAAAACATCAAGGCATAATTAAGGTTGAACACAAGGAAGAATAATATTTAAGCATTTAATTACATATGCACCAATATAACATCATAGTCTTACATAGTTTACTACATGATCTTTTTAATACATTTTTTAAATGAATGGGTAAAACAAATTTAAAATGTATTTTTACTGTACGCTTCAGTGAACACTTCTGAGTGTTTGAGTGTAAGTAGGGTCCTATGATTTCTGTGATGCAGAAAACGCGGACGGAATCGCAGAATCCAGTCATAAAAAACGGTATAACACGGAATGTCATGGAATTTGTCAGATTTTTGATGAACAAATAAAAAGTAGTTTGGTACAGTTAAATCAGATCACGGTATAGACTAGTGTCTGTGAATATTAAACTGCAAAATGACTATTTAAATATGAATCCTGTATGTTCTGTGTGAATGAATGAATGGCGCAGACGCGCGTTTTCATTTAACACACACACACACACACACACTGAAGCACGCGTGACGTCCGCAGTGTTTTCAGCCTCTGCCGCCTCACCATATGAGGACATGAATGTATGAACTTCATCTCCAGAGCCGCTCTGAGAGTCACTTCATGAGCATTTTACTGTTTCATTTGAGGAAAAACTATCATCATATCATAAACACACAGAAACTCAAAGGTCTCCACGGCAACTCGTCAAAATAAAAGTTCGGTTTAACTTTGTGACAGAAATATATTACTGTTGTACAGTAGAATTTAGCTACGTCTCAGTGTAATAATTATACTAACACTACTACTACTAATAATAAATTATTATTAAAACTTTATTTTTTTTAAGGAATAATCACAAATTTTCTTCCATGTTTTAATTTTAACAGGAAAGCTCTGTTGTGCAGCACTTTGTTTGACAAAGTTTGTTTAATGTCATATGATTAAAAGATTAATTAAATGAATGTTTTATGCCTTCATTTGATTGCCAGAAAAGTTAAAATACACAACACTGAATTTCTAAAAAAACAAAAACAAAACATTTCATAGAAATGATTTTAAAAACAATAATACATTTTGTTGTTTTTATGAATTCATTTAATTAGACATGCTTTTTGATTATTAAAATTTTAATTAAACCATTAAAATGGAATTCAAAAAACTTAAAACAGAAAAGTAAAATGGAATTTGATTTGTAAAAAAAAAATAAATAAAACGTATTTCACAGGGCCCTAAAAATGTCATTTCTGCTAAACTTTTAATAAATTGATGTTAAATTGTATAAGTTTCATGATTTCAGTTAATTACACATGCTTTTTGATTGCTAAAATTTAATTCAACCATTAAAATGGAGTCCAGAAAAATTAAAACAGAAAAAAAACAGAATTTGGAAAAAAAATAAATAAATAAATAAAATGGATTTCATAGGGTCCTATGTAAGCAAATCTTTATTTAATTGGTGTTTGAACTGATTCATTGACATGGACTGTTTGACCGATTTTTTTTTTTTTTTTTAGGACTTATTAGGCCATTTCACAAAGTCTTGATGTTGTTTTTGTTCTCTACTAAAACAGGTTTTCATGCTTGAATGTTCATTATTTTCCTCATATTCTCCATTGTTGCAGCTCCTCTCTTCCCAGTCTGTCAGTAACGCTCTGTTTAGTTCCTGTCTCCATGAAGCCCCTCCTTCTGAAAAGCACAATGTGCTCTGATTGGTCGGCTGGAGCGGTTTGTTGTGATTGGTCAAGCGCTTCGAGCGTGTTTGGGAAATGCCCCGCCCCTTACCATAACACACTACTAACTAACTCAACCAGGCCCCGCCCCTTTATTCTGTGTATGAATTATTTAAATGAGGAATATTGTGACGGAAGAAAACTCAAGACTACAATGGAGGGGTTTCATGACAACGAATCAGTTCAAAACACTAATTCAGTGATTCATTTTCATGTAGTATGATTGCTACTGATTTATATTAGAGGCACAATCTTCAGGAAACCTAATGGCCAAATAAAACATGCATCAATAGTCACAGTAATCACACCCAGCTCTATATTCAGCTACCAAATTCTCAGAAAGCAGAAGCTTGTTGTGTTTGTGCAGCTGGAGAGTATGGAGGGTGACGGCAGGGTTCTTGTGTTCTTCAAACCTCATCCGTGTGTGGTGTCCGAGGACAACCTGCACCGATCCGTCCTGGTGTCCTCCATGCTGGAGTCTCCCATCAGCACTCTGTACCAGGCCCTGCGACAGGTCTACGGCCCCGTCCTGCTGCAGGTCAGCCTCATGGGATGTGTTTCACATGCATGTGAATTTGCTGTTAGGTTTTTATAATATGTTTTCTGCTCTCTGCAGGATGATAAATGGAGTCAGTCGTTCGACTCAAAGCTTCAGTCTCTGCTCACGGATCTTGAGGTCGGGCTGGGCTCTGTGCTTAGACACTCAGCACCAAATGATTCTGGGAAACGGAGTCATTCAGAGTCAGATGTGTTGAGTAAGTTCTCCCAGCTTGTGTTTTTATACATTTAAATTCCATGTGAATAAAGTCCACATGCTGATGTGTGCAGGTATCACGACCCCTCTGGATGAGTTCTGCTTCTGGGCTGATGTCAGCCGCTCTGGACAGCAGAACAGCGAGAGAGAGCGAGCCACACACTTCTCTGAGCTCTTCACCACCATTGAGAAGGTACATGCACACAATTTAAGAGTTTTGATGCTCATGCACACAGTTGTATATGTAGCCTGTGTGTGACCCAGTGTTACCGCAGTATTATTAAGTTGGCTTGAGAAAGTTGTCATCATTTACTCACCCTCAAGTTGTTCCAAACCTGTATTTTGAACACAAAAGAAGATATTTTGAAGAATGTCTGTAATCAAACAGTGTTTGTTTCAGGACTACAGTAATCTGGATAGTTTCAGTCTGGTGGAGGTACTGGACCTGATTGAGAGCACACGTGAGACAGTAGATGACGTGTGGAAACAGAATGAGCACGCCCCCTACCCCGAGACACGCATGATCAGACTCATGGATGTCATAGGTGCACATCAAGCCTTGATAAGTAATAATGAGAATACTATATGAGAAAGTACTAATGATGTTCCTGATGTATGTGTGTTCACAGGCGGAGCTCTCGGCAGGTTCGTACAGAGGAAGTTGAATGCACTTCGCTTGTGGGAGGATCCTTATTTCACAGTCAGGGAGGGGCTTAAAGGGGGCGTGACTGTCTGTGCGCAGTGGGTGGCGGCCTGTGAACACCTGACTGGTCAGGTGTGGAAACGCTACTCGCCTCATCTGTGGAGCGGAGAGAAGCACCGCCCACAGGGGCTGCAGAGCCTCGGCCAGCGATTGGAGGAGGTCTGACCGCACACCTATCAATCTTTGCAGTATAATCTGGTGCATTATCTCATGACGTGTGTGTTTCAGGTGGTGCAGGTACGATCTGTGTGTGAGAAACTGCAGCGTTTGTTATCCGGAGGGAAACAGCAGGTTTCAGCCGCACGTGTGTATCAGCCTTTCACGGGACTCAACCCGATACACTACAACCCTTACACTGAGGTACGCTATCTGCACTATTGTGTTTCCAGCACCATCATCGTAAACATATGATGAATATTTGATATATCACTCAGCTGTATGTATGTTTATGTGTGTGTGTTTAGCCCTTATGGAGAGCCGCAGTGTCTCAGTTTGATCGACTAATCACTCCAGCAGAACAGGAAGCAGCTGGAAAGCTCAAGACCTTCATAATAGATGCACAGGACAGTCCGCAGCAGGTACACACACTCACACTAGTCCTGTGTGTCCAGACGTTTGGCTTTTTATCTATGTCACAGCTTATTCTAGCCAAGAACTGCCAACTTAGACAAAAAGAGACTGTCTGTGGGCTTGATGTTTGACACCAGATTTATAATAAACTCACAGACAGATGCACACAGCTGTACGTCGTTGTTTTCTTATCTTCGTTTCAGCTGCTGCAGGCATTTCAGAAACACAGAGATCTGATCAAACGACCCACAATGAGCAAAGAACTGCAGCCTGAGAGAGAAACGCTCCTCACACGATTGCTGGACTACAACAAGGGTCAGATCACACACACTGAGCAATACAACACTGGTTCACTGCCTACATAGGGAGCTAACTTCTAAGGCAGCATCCGAACTGAAACTAAGGGTGCGTTCACACTTGTAGTTTGGTTCGTTTGGTTCATTTTGTCCGGACCAAAAAAGAAAAAAAAAAAACATGTAGTCCTGGTCCGATTAGCGTTTAGATTGGCAATTTTATCACCGAACCAAAAGATACTGAACCTAAAGGCATAGGGATACATTCACAACCTGATTGGTCGGATTTTATGACGTATTGCCTATTTTGAGACGGAACTTACCGAACATCCAAAACAATGCTGTTTGCTGAGGTAAATGCACTCGTTGTGTGTGTGTAGCCTGCATATGATGGTATTTTGGCCAGCTGGGAACTCGTGAAGAGCTTATAAAATGTGTAAAGGAGTCAAAACAGCGGCGGGAATCTCTCCGTCACACACACAAACGATCTGCTGCGTGGAGACGCGCGTCTGATGCCTGTGATGGGCAAACTCGCGACTATGACGAGAAAAACCGATATGCGTGAGGATTCTGTCCTTTTTAGGGTCTCATCTTCCTGTTTTTGGTTTGTTTACATGTCTTTGGTCCGTGTTGCGTTCATATATCATTCAAACCACACCAGAGTTCGTTTGAAAGCTTGTTTGGTGCGCACCAGGGTTCGGATGGCAGCGTTCACACATGCTCAAATGAACCGCACTAACAGAGCAATCGCACCAGGGTTCGTTTTAATAGAACCAAACATGCCAAGTGTGAACGCACCCTAAACCACATAAATGACTGATTTTAAACACTCATTTTGGCTAAAATGAGGTATTGTAAAAGTCAGCATGCAGGACCGTCTATGTTACGAAGCTCGCTAGAGTTTAATACATAGCTAAAGTTTCACATCTAGATCCAGAATTGCCTTACTATGAGGAGAGAAATACATTAGAGAGGTTTTCATGCTAGCTGTGTTGTTGTGCAGGACTGCGGGCAGATTTTGAGAGCCGTTGTCACGGCGCTCCAGGAGAGAAAACCGGTCCTCTGGCGGGAAGAAACCTTCCTGAGGTCGTCAACAATATCGTGTGGGTCAGACAGCTGCTGCTCAAGGTGTGTACACACGGAAGAATTTCATGAGCTTATGTTAATTAAGAGACAACATTTAAATGAGCCATTTAAGACAAGACACCACAGGCAGAACCGTTTTCTTTCAGGCACTGGACAGTTTTGAGATTTTAATAATAATTTGTTACATTTATATAGTGCTTTTCTGGGTACTCAAAGCGCTTTACATATGGAAGGGGGAATCTCCTCAACCACCACCAATGTGCAGCATCCACCTGGATGATGCGACGTCAGCCATATTGTGCCAGAACGTCCACCACACACCAGCTTATTGGTGGAGAGGAGACCGAATGATGAAGCCAATCAGTATATGGGGATGATTAGGAGGCCATGATGGTGGATAGAGGTCAATGGACAAATTTGGTCAGAATGCCAAATTTTGCTTCCAAAGCTTGTCTTCTTGCAGACAAGTGGAAAGAAAACATCCAAAATATACTGTATTCTATTTGATCTGTTTGCACCTGTAAATTTTAATTACAATACATATCTTTAAAGGCTGTGATCTTTTTATCCTTTACAGCTGCTTTACATGCATCAAACTTTACAGTTTTATTCCTATCTATATTCTGAAGGGTTTTACAGAAGGGTTTGTTTAAATATCATTTGCCTGATTTTATGCAACATTTTATACCTAAAACATCATGACATGTATTTGTTTTCTGGCTGTTGACAGTATTTTCTGATTTATCGGATGGATATTAGATCCGACCCCGAACTCCGAATCCCTACCAGAAGATATAAGTCTTCTATCAGCCTGAGAGTTTGACTGAGAAAGCCAGGGAAGAGCAGAAGCAGGAGATGAAGTGATGATAATAAAAAGAGCACAGTTTATTGAATAATCTTAGTTGCGTTTTTTTTTTTTGTCTCGATGCTCAGACTTCATCTGACCAGTACAAATCCAACAAGAGTTATTATACCACCGCAAAAACAATGAAGATTACTGCTTCACAAAATGATGAACGATATAAATCAAATAATATTAATAATACGAATAAATGATTAAATGATAACTACATAAATGACTAATGATTATAAATGATTATAAAATTAAATCATGTAAAAAACAAAGAAAATAAAACACAACACAGATGCTCTCTCAAAGTCAAGTCAAGTCAAGTCACCTTTATTTATATAGCGCTTTTTACAATGTAGATTGTGTCAAAGCAGCTTTACATTGATAACTGGTACATTATTTGGCTGCACAGCAGCTCTTAAAGAATAGTGTCAATGCAGGTAGATCAAAGCACTGTTGAATATCAAATGTCAAGTCAAATGTCAAGTGTCCCCAACTAAGCAAGCCAAAGGCGACAGCGGCAAGGAACCCAAACTCCATCAGGTGACATCAGGTGGCAGACAAGTGGCAAATAGGTGTTTAAATGGAGAAAAAAACCTTGGGAGAAACCAGGCTTAGTCGGGGGGCCAGTTCTCCTCTGGCCAATAGTGCTTTGTTACGATTCAGGTTGCCATCGTAAGTCCAATAGGATCGCAACATTCAAAGTATTTATTCCAGTTCCATCCAATTGAGGATCGTATTCATCACGCCGGTATGGACGGTTGTTGAGGAACTGTGTCGTGGCTGTCGTGTCAATGAGGCCCTCACAGTGGATGATCTAGTTGACTCAATCTCTGCTGATACTTCAGGGCTGCGTTGTGGTCGTGTCAAGGCGTAGGTCCTTGGTCTCACCTGGATACGGCCCGGATCCGGTTGACTACGGTGAACCTCGGGATAACCAGAAAGACTAATATTAGCGTAGATGCCATTCTTCTTCTGATGTAACGAGTACATCATGTGTTATAGGAAGTGTTCCCGGTTCCGGCTGACCTAATTTATGCAGCCTAATAATCCTTTAACGGATTTGAAAATATAAATTGGTAATGTGTTATGTGTATGCCAGGTTAAAGAAATGCGTTTTTAGTCTAGATTTAAACTGACAGAGTGTGTCTGCTTCCCGAACAATGCTAGGAAGATTGTTCCAGAGTTTAGGTGCCAAATAGGAGAAGGATCTACCGCCTGCGGTTGATTTTGATATTCTAGGTATTATCAGCTGGCCTGAATTCTGAGATCGCAATAGACGTGAAGGATTATAATGAATTAGGAGCTCGCTCAGGTACTGGGGAGCTAAACCATTTAGTGCTTTGTAAGCAATTAGCAAGATTTTAAAATCTATACGATGTTTAACAGGAAGCCAATGCAGTGTTGACAGAACCGGGCTAATATGGTCATACTTCCTAGTTCTAGTAAGAACTCTAGCTGCTGCATTTTGTACGAGCTGTAGTTTATTTATCAGGCGAGCAGAACAACCACCCAGTAAAGCGTTACAGTAATCTAGCCTTGAGGTCATGAACGCATGAACTAACTGTTCTGCATTTTTCATTGAGAGCATATGCCGTAGTTTAGATATATTTTTAAGATGGAAGAATGCGGTTTTACAGATGCTAGTAACATGGCCTTCAAATGAAAGATTGGTATCAAAGAGCACACCCAGGTTCCTAACTGACGACGAAGACTTAACAGAGCAGCCATCAAGTGTTAGACAGTATTCTAGGTTATTACGTGAAGAAGTTTTTGGTCCAAAAATTAGAATCTCTGTTTTTTCTGAATTTAGTAGTAGGAAATTACTGGTCATCCAATTTTTTATATCAGCTATGCATTCCGTTAATTTTGTGAATTGGTAAGTTTCGTCAGGGCGCGAAGAAATATAGAGCTGAGTATCATCAGCGTAACAGTGAAAACTAACGCCATGCTTCCTAATGATATCTCCCAAGGGTAGCATGTACAGGGTGAACAGCAACGGTCCTAGTACTGAGCCTTGTGGTACTCCATATTGAACTTGTGATCGATATGACATCTCTTCGTTTACTACTACAAACTGATAACGGTCAGATAAGTATGATTTGAACCATGACAATGCAATTCCACTAATGCCAACATAATTTTCGAGTCTATTTAAAAGAATATTGTGATCAATAGTGTCAAATGCAGCACTAAGATCCAGTAACACTAATAGAGAGATACAACCACGATCTGATGATAAGAGCAAATCATTAGTAACTCTAATGAGAGCAGTCTCAGTACTATGGTACGGTCTAAATCCTGACTGGAAATCCTCACAGATACTATTTCTTTCTAAAAAGGAACATAGTTGTGATGATACTGCCTTTTCTAGTATTTTTGACAGAAAAGTGAGATTTGAGATCGGCCTGTAATTGACTAATTCTCTAGGATCAAGTTGTGGTTTTTTAATAAGAGGTTTAATAATAGCCAGCTTAAAAGTTTTTGGTACGTGTCCTAGTGATAAAGATGAATTGACGATATTAAGAAGAGGATCTATAACCTCTGGAAGCATTTCTTTCAATAGCTTAGTCGGTATAGGGTCTAACATACATGTTGTTGATTTTGATGATTTAACAAGTTTAGACAGTTCTTCCTCTCCTAAAGCAGTAAATGAATTGAATTTTTCCTCAGGGACACTACAATGCACTATCTGACGCGATACTGTAGTAGACGGTTGCATGGTTATAATTTTTTCTCTAATATTATCAATCTTGTAAGTAAAGAAGTTCATGAAGTCATTACTGCTGTGCTCTTTGGAAACATCAGAAGTTGAAGCTTTATTTCTTGTCAATTTAGCCACTGTATCAAATAAATACCTAGGGTTGTGTTTATTTTCTTCTAAAAGTTTTGAAAAATAGGCAGATCTAGCAGATTTTAGGGCCTTTCTGTACTCAATCATTTTCTCTCTCCACGAAATGCGAAATACTTCTAGTTTTGTTTTCTTCCAGCTGCGCTCCATTTTCCTGGCTGCTAACTTTAGGGCCCGAGTGTGCTCATTGTACCATGGCATTGGATTAATTTCCTTAATCTTTTTTAAGCGCAAAGGAGCAACTGAGTCTAATGTGCTGGAAAAGACAGAGGCAATAGTTTCTGTTGCAACATCGAGGTCTTCTAAGCTTTCTGGTATGCTAAGGCGATGAAACTGATCAGGAAGATTATTTATAAAGCGATCTTTAGTGGTAGAAGTGATGGTTCTACCATATTTATGGCATGGAGGCAGTTTAGCCGCCTTGACTAAATGTAGTATACACGAGACTAGATAATGATCAGAGATGTCATCGCTCTGCTGCAGAATTTCAACAGCATCAATATCGATTCCATGTGACAATATTAGATCTAAAGTATGATTACGACAATGAGTGGGTCCTGACACGTGTTGTCTAACACCAATAGAGTTTAGAATATCTGCAAATGCCAATCCTAATGCGTCTTTTTTATTATCTACATGGATATTAAAATCACCGACAACAAGGACTTTATCTGCAGCTAGTACTAACTCCGATAGAAAGTCAGCAAATTCTTTGATAAAGTCTGTATGGTGTCCTGGTGGCCTGTATACAGTAGCCAGCACAAATGTCAACTTACATAATGTTACGTAAAGTACCATCACTTCGAAGGAATTATATTTGAAAGACTTCTGACTAATACTGTAAGTATTACTATAGATTACAGCAACACCACCCCCTTTGCCTTTCTCACGGGCATTGTGTCGATAATCATAACCTTGAGGACTAGACTCATTTAAAGTAATGTAATCATCCGGTTTTAGCCAAGTTTCTGTCAAACACAGCACATCTAGATTATTATCTTTGATAATATCATTAACAATAAGTGATTTTGAAGAAAGGGATCTAATATTTAGCAACCCGAGTTTTATCATTTGTTTAGCATTATTATCTCTATTTTTTATTTGTTGAACATCAATTAAATTTTTACCATTAAATGGGTTTGGAAGTTTTTTGTTTTTACTAATTCGGGGTACAGACACAGTCTCTATTTGAAAATATCTAGGTGTAAGAGTTTCTATGTGTTGGGAGTTATCTGAATTATCTGACTTCTGTAACGTGAGGCAGCTAGCAGACGGTCGGTTTAGCCAGTCTGTCTGCTTCCTGACTTGGGCCCCAGTTTGTCATGTTTCAGCTCTAAGACTATGTGCCATATTACTAGAGAGAAGAGCAGCACCATCCCGGGAGGGATGAATACCATCTCTTTTCAACAGGTCAGGTCTGCCCCAAAAACTTTTCCAATTGTCTATGAAACCTATATTATTTTGCGGACACCACTTAGACAGCCAGCCATTGAGTGATGATAATCTGCTAACTATCTCATCACTCCGACGAACAGGAAGGGGGCCAGAGCAAATTACTTCTCCTGACATTGTACTTGTGAGTTCACACACCTCTTTAATGTTAATTTTAGTGATCTCCGACTGGCGAAGTCGAACATCATTAGTGCCGACGTGAATAATAATCTTAGAGTATTTACGATTAGCATTAGCCAGCACTTTTAAATTTGCTTTGATGTCAGGTGCTCTGGCTCCCGGCAAACATGTGACTATGGTGGCTGGTGTCTCTATTTTCACGTTCCGTGTAATAGAATCGCCAATAACTAGGGCACTTTCAACAGGATTCTCAGTGGGTGCGTCACTGAATGGGGAGAACCTGTTTGATGTTCTTATTGGAAAGGAAGAGTGGTGTTTTCCGCGGCTAGGCCGCCTCACAGTTACCCAAGTGCCCTGCTGCGCGGGCTCTACAGCCGGAACCGAACAATGTACAGAGTTCACTAAGCTAGTCGCATCCAAAACAGTATCTGAAGCCCTTGCATTCTTACTATCCTCGATTAAAGTTTGGATGCGTGTCTCTAATTCTGAGATTCTCTCTGTCAGCCTGACTATTTCCCTACATTTATGACATGTAAATCCCTCGTCGCTGACAGAGAGAGCTATTGTGAACATGTGGCAGATGGAACAGGTAGCAATGCTGGGAGAGGATGACATGACTCACCGTGTTTGTAGACTGATTCGACTTACCACAGCTGTTTGAAGAACGCGTTGAAAAAGGAGCGCGCGAGAGACTGTTAACAAGTTAACAAGCTAGCGCTGCAAATGCAAACGTGTTGTAACAGCGATTTAGATTCAAAGATTACAAGCTAGCGACATCAGATTAGTGTGGTAGGCAATATTACATATAAGGTAATAAAAAAAAAAATAATAAAGTAAAATAAGCAACAATGAATAAAAGTAAGAGATTCAAAACAAAGCTATACGGAGTTACAGACGCAAACCAATCTGAGCAGCCAACATTGTGCTGTTTATTTTATTAATTTAATTTCTCGAACGTTTTACCCTGTTCACCTGTGGTGTCTTGCCTTAAATGAACTTAAAAAGAGCATTAAGTGTGGTGAAGGACTTGAATTGGTCAGTAGTTATAGCAGTAAAATCTGTGTGTGTAGGTGGAGGACTCTCTGAAAATGGCAGACGCGTTACTCTCTGATCTGTCTGGGTTTCGGCCGCTGGTCCGTTTCTCTGATGAGCTGCAGGAGCAGCTGAGATCGTACGAACAGGAGCAGTTTGAGGACTGGACCAGAGACCTGCTGTCAGGACTCTCCGATCCCAAATCTGGAATCAGGTTAACACACACACAAACAACAAACATGTAGACATATACTTTTACCATACAAATAACCTGGGCTCACTCATTCGGCACACATCCACTTACTTTAATATGTTGGTTGAAGTTTCTTCATCAAGGTTTTAGCATGTTTGTATTGACATTTTCAACACAAATTGTGACAGGAGCACCACCATAAATCTGTCCTGTGTGTAGTTTGCAGGCCAGCAATCGTGTCATGGAGTTGGATCACATGGATGGTAAACTGAAGATCCAGTACTCGGACCGGCTGGTGAGTTTACTCAGAGAGGTGCGGCAGCTCTCCGCTCTGGGCTTTACCATCCCTGCGAAGATCCAGCAGGCGGCAAACACCGCAGACAAGTTTTACCGACAGGCCATCATCCTCAAACAGGTGTGTGAACACACAGACATACTGACTGGAGGTGCTTTTGCACTTGCTAAAAGTACCAATATGACTACTAACCCAACGAGTGACATTTCTAGACAGTATTCTATTCTAGTTCTCTCTCTCAGGTAGCATTAGGGTTACATTAATTTTTGTGAATCAGTTTATTCATATCAATGAAATGAATCATTGAATCATTTGAGTCAACACTCAATATAATTCACACCAGATAATTACTGCTCTGAAGTCAGTTATATAATCTTATAGTTATTCAGTTAAACTATGCTGCCCTCTTTTTTTGTTGTCTTGACTGTAGTTTAACAACTTTACATTTTAATTCGCTTGTAGTTTAGCGTCCCCCATACTGTATTCTTAGGTCAAATATTGCGTTGTATGTAGACGTGTGTTTGTGTATTTAACAGGTGGCGCATTTCTACAACACCATCGATCAGCAGATGATACCTTCTCAACGGCCCATGATGCTCGGCTGTGCTCTGGCCTTTGAGCAGGTCATCAAGGTAACCCTTCTGTGCTGAGAACATTTCCTGCTGCCATGAAACTGTATTTTATAGTATTTTTATGTTTTTGAAAGACATCTCTTCTGCTCACCAAGGCTGCATTTTAATTTGATCAAAAACTCAATAAAAACAGTGAAATATTATTACAATTTAAAATAACTGTTTTCTATGTGAATATATAGTAAAGTGTAATTATTCCTGTGATCAAAGCTG
Source organism: Mylopharyngodon piceus (assembly GCA_039654765.1). NCBI lineage: Eukaryota > Metazoa > Chordata > Actinopteri > Cypriniformes > Xenocyprididae > Mylopharyngodon > Mylopharyngodon piceus. The sequence continues at coordinate 1,050,869 of CM077447.1, forward strand.
AATTTTCAGCATCATTACTCCAGTCTTCAGTGTCACATGATCCTTCAGAAATCATTCTGATATGATGATTTGCTGCTCAAGAAACATTTCTGATTATTATCAGTGATGAAAACAGCTGTGATGCTTCATATTTTTGTGGAAACTGATACATTTTATTTTTCAGGATTCTTTTATGAATAGAAAGTTCAAAAGAACAGCATTTATTTGAAATAAAATCTTTTTTTGCATGATAAATGAGTTCAGGCAGTGTTTTGAGTGTCATAATATATATATATTTAATATATAAGCTGGTCATATAAAGACTGTGCATCATGTGTCTGTTTGTTGTATAATATTTATTTGCGGCAGAACCCACGGTCTCAGTCTCGCGAAGAAGGTGGAAAACTCCAGATCACGTGGGAGAATCCTAAAGAGCTGGAGCAGTACATCGGTAAACTGCAGAGCGCCGCAGAGAGACTCTCCACGGAGAACCGCAAGCTCAGGAAGTGGCACACCGACTTCACTGACAAGGTGATCTCGCTCTCTCCTCTTCCTCAGGCCTTTAACCTGACCTTGAACATGCACGTTTGGCGCATCAAGGCACAAATGAACATAGAAGAGCTGGTCTGGACTGGCTTTAGTTTTGTGTGTGTGTTTTATAGGTGGTGTGTCTGATGGGAGTGGATCTCCTGCGTCAGCAGCAAAGATGGAAAGATGGTCTTCAGGATCTCAGGACTGGGTTTGCCACACTGGAGTCTCAGGTGATCATGATTCTTCTTGTCTGCTCAAATACTGTCTCTGTAGTGAACTGCTCGGCTCAGTTCACAGGAAATGATGCTCCACACAAACTCATCTCTAAATCTGCAGTTTGGGTCACTTTTATTCTGTATTTGGGAACACAACATGCACCAACAATCTTCTCTTAAATATTAGTATTGTAATTTTACAGCTGTAAGATAAAATGATTATTATTATTTTATTTTTTATTAAATATTCAGTTTATTATTTTACAGTTTAATATTTTATATAATAATAATAATTTTAAAATGTTTAAATAAAAAAGCTCCAGGTTTGCTCTGCTTGTTTGTACAGGGTTTTTCCTACATTGAAAATTCTTTGGCGGCCGCCAAAACGAATTTTTGTCCCGCCAAAGCCTTATTTGATCAGTTATCGTGATTTATGAGTGATGCTTATAACTGCTGCGCTTGTGATAGGGCGCATGTTAAGAGAACGGAGAGAACGAGCAGAGAGCTCTTCCCTCGTGCGCGCGCACTCTCTCTGTCTTCAAACTAAGCACTGTCTTTTTTCTCTCTCTCTCTCTCTTGCACATATCTAAAACAACTGGCACGATGCTAAAAGTTCGGAAGACCGAATCCATGTTTCACGTGGCGCATTCAGAGAACTTTTCCTGAATTACCGCTGGGTGTGAATAATGCTCATAGGAACGTCACCTCATCTTCTCTGACAGGCGTTCCGCACATGCAGCTGACATAATAACGCACTTTCAATAAACGAAAAAAAAAAATCCTATCCAGTGATGAAGTGTATTCTGTGTTGACAAATCGTTTGTGATGTCCTAACTGCCGGGATTTGCACACAACAAGTCCACGTCCGCTAATGTCCGATTCGCGACCTATTAACTCATTTGAACCGATTCATTTTAACCCTAAAAAGGGCAAGATCATAAAGAGACATCAGAAAATTAATTTATTGCTATTTTCCATCTTCTTAGGACACAAATAATACAATTCCATGATTTTTTTTTAAAACATGACTTTTATTTTTGATTTTAATGTTTGTATCACCCACGTCACGTTGCCCGTTTGGGGGTATAAATCAGTTGAAAACAGCAATGCATGTTACATTTTAGCCACATTTTTTAAACATTTATTCTCTCATAACTTAAACTAAACATTCTTTGTAAAATTCTGTTGAACAATAAGTATAATGCCTATTTATGAATATATTGTATAATGCTGTATAATATTTAATACGCAAATTTCTAGGGCCTATAAATTATCAATATGACCAAAATTTTTTAAAACCTGTTGTACACAATTTACTTCATGCCTTCTGCCCTCTGATTGATAATTCAGACTTTTTTTATTAAGTAAAGTCTTTTTTGCACAGAAATCCTTAATGATTTTTATAAAGTAAATGTAAGATAAACATTTATTGAAGCAACTTGGGTTTACTTGATTATTCATACACCATTTTTTTAATGTTAAAAATTAAAAATTCTTTTGACATTTTTTTTCATGTTAATGTAAATGTCAAATATGACATTTTTATTTATTTGTCCATCTCCCAATTGTTATTGATTTGCAGTGAATTGCATATATATGCCATAAAAGCCTAACGTATAAATATGATACTCAACAAAAAAATGCATATGCATGCATATAGTGTATATATACAAGTTTGCATGTGGGGTTTTTTTTTTTTTTTTTGAGTATCATATTACACAAACACACACACACACACACATCAGGCTTTTATGGCATATATATGCAACAATAATAATTGGGAGATGGACAAATAAATGTTCCCCAAAAGTCTGTTGTGTCATATTTGACATTTACATTAGCATGAAAAAAATGTCAAAAGAATTTTTAATATTTAACATTAAAAAATAATGTATGAATAATCAAGTAAACCCAAGTTACTTTAGTACAGTAAATGTTTATCTTACATTTACTTTATAAAAATCAAGATTTCTGAGCAAAAAGGACTTTACTTGATAAAAAAAAAAAAGTCTGAATTATCAATCAGAGGACAGAAGGCATGAAGTAGATTGTGTAAAACAAGTTTTTCAGCAAAGTTTTGGTCGTAATGATAATTTATAGGGCCTAGAAATTTGCGTATTAAATTTTATACAGCATTATACAATATATTCATAAATAGGCATTATACTTATTGTTCAACAGAATTTTATAAAGAATGTTTAGTTTAAGTTATGAGAGAATAAATGTTTAAAAAATTTGGCTATAATGTTGTAATACGCATTGCCAAACATGCATTCTGTTTTCAATGGATTTATACCCCCAAACGGGCAACGTGACATGGGTGATTCAAACATTTACATGCTAATTATGAAAAATGTAAAAATTAAATTCATAAAATTTCAACATAAACGTAATAAGCTAACACTCAACAACAACTTTTTAAACATGCAAGTCCCCTCCAAATATTGTAAATATGTGAATTATATCAACTTTTATCAGAAGGTTAGTAGATTTCCCACTACAGGTGGTCATGCTGTTTTTAAATGCTGTCAATATATCTAAATATTCACAACAAACACCCTTTCAACATGAAACCAAGAAATGAGACCCAGACTTTCCCTGACTCTCCCCACAGCCTCTCAAATGTTTGTATCACCCACGTCACGTGGCCCTGTTTAGGGTTAACAAATAGTTAAAACAACTGATCAGGGTAGCGTTTCACAAAAGCATAGTACACAAAAGCTAAGTTGAATATAGAACCATAGCCACCAATGGAGCTACGATCAACTTAGCCTTACAATGCTTTTGGAAAATGCTACCCTGTCCATCACTGAACTCACGAGACATCACTGTCTGAATCAGTGAAACTATAACAAATCATTTACTCAACTCTGAAATGAGAACGTGTGCGTGCTTACCTCATTTAGCAAGAGTGGTTAGTAAGATTTAGCCTTAATAATCAACAGTATTTTCAGGTTATTTATATGACAATGTGTAGTAAATTAGGCCTACCTATAAAATCAGTTAGTTTAGACTGGAGTGAGGTGAAACCAGAACAAAGCAAGTTGTTGTTAGCTAGGTGCATTCAATTGTATATGGTAGAAAATTAGACTATTAGTTAAAATAAACTTTTTAATGTTGATTATTAATTATTATTAATATATGTACCAAAATAATTATCAGGTCTAGCAAAGAAGCATCTTCTCTTACAAAGCTATGAAATCACAGATTTTTTTGCAAAGAGGGCAAGAAAGGATTACAGTGAGAGTGGCAGGTAATTTATTGTCAGTATTGGGCTCACAGATCACGTGGGTCGGGTACTTAATACTGTTTGTGTGGATGACCATGTCTGTCAGCCACCACCGAAGACCATTTTTGACCCAGGAAAAACCCTGTTGTAGGGTTGCACAATTTGGCCAAAAATTGTGATTATATATAAATATGACTATAAAAATAGTAATAATACATATTGATAATAATAATAATAATAATTTAATTTGGGAACACAGCATGCACCAACAGTCTTCCCTTAAATATTAGTATTGTAATTTTACAACTGTAAGATAAAATGATTATTATTATTTTTCTTAAACATTAAGGGCTGGTTTCACAGACAGGGCTTAGACTAAGCCAGGATTAGGCCTTATTTCAATTAGGGTATTTAAGTAGCTTTTATAAACGTGTCTTAGAAAAAAACATTTCTGGTGTGCATCTTGAGACAAAACAATGACACTGGCATATTTTTAGACTTGTCAGTACAAGTTTCTTTCAGTTAAAACAGCTCAAACATGCATTTTAGTCCTTAATCCTTGTCTGTGAAACCAGGGGTTAATGTCTTATTTTACAGTGATTTTGTTTAATATTTTATATAATAATACTACTACTACTAATAATAATTTAAAAATGTTTAAATAAAAAAGCTCCAGGTTTGCTCTGCTTGTTTGTAGGGTTGCACAATTTGGCCCAAAATTTTGTGATTGTATATAAATATGACTATAAAATAGTAATAATAAATATTTATGTTAATAATAATATTAATATTAATAATAATAATTTTAAATAAAATATTAAACAAAATAAAAAATAAGATTTCTAGTTTTTAAGTAAAATAATACAGCAACAACAACAACAATAATAATAATAATAATAATAATAATAATAATATGATTTTACAGTACAACTGTATGGTTATATTAATTTTTTATGGCTGTCTTAATTTCTTAATTTTCAAACATTAATCCATCAAGCTATAGTCATATTGATATATAATCACGCAAATTTTGGCAAAACTGAAGCTTTTTTTTTATTTTTAAACATTCATTACAAAAACAGAGATTTTTCCCCCCAGTTTGCCCAGCCCATCTACCTTCTAAAGCAGGACCCTAACAGAAATGGAACCTCATTAGCTTTGTTAGGTGGCATAATGGTGCCTAAAATGCTGTCTATGTAGGCAGCTCACTTTTATCAGTGGCCTTAAATGTGCCTGGATGTGTGTGTGTGTGTGTGTTCAGGGGTTTCGTACAGGAGACATGAGGGCCTGGCGTCAGCACTGGAACCATCAGCTGTATAAAGCTCTGGAGCATCAGTATCAGGTGGGACTGGAGGCCCTCAACAAGAACCTGCCGGAGATTAACATCGACCTCATCTTCAAGTAAGAGCCCCTCTCTCCTCTTTATGTGTTTTAAGGGTCTAGTTCACTCAAAAACTCACCCAATCATTTACTCACAAAAACTATTGTTTAATATCTTGTGTGTTTCTTCAGGCAGGGGCGGCTGCAGTTCCGTCCGGCGTTTGAAGAGGTCAGGGCAAAATACTACCGCGAGATGAAAAGGTTCATCTGCATCCCGAACCAGTTTAAAGGTGTGAGCGAGACGGGAGAGGAGCCCATATTCACCTGCATGATCGAACACAACGCCAGCGGCTTTTTGACCATCTTCAGCAAAGCTGAACTCCTCTTCAGTCGACTCACACAAGTGCTGGACAAGTTTAAGGTACCGCAGACTGCATTTCAAACCCTAGTGAGCTGTCTGACTAGATAATGTCGTCAATGCACCAATGAGACACCCGTTCCATTAAAGTGGACCTATTATGCCCCTTTTCACAAGATGTAATATAAGTCTCTGGTGTCCCCAGAATGTGTCTGTGAAGTTTCAGCTCAAAATACCCCACAGATCATTTATTATAGCTTGTCAAATTTGAACAAATGCAATCCCTGAATACATTTGTACACTATTCTATTTCTTGCCAGACAACTGGCAGCGCTTCTGCTCACACAGCTGAGCCACATTTGTCCAAGATGCCTTTTGAGTATCGGTAATGTTTATTGGTAGCATCGGACGCGTTTCGGTGGTTTAAAACGACGCTCGCGACTTGCACGAGTGCTTTTACTGAAATTTAGGCAAGTGTTTTCCAGGCGCGCATATGCCGTGGCGAGATGAAAACATCTCAACTTTTCAGAATGCCGTAAGCGCACCGCAGGTCATGTGACAAGGACCAACCGGTGAGCTTCGGCCTTTCCGTAACAACTCCGAAAGCTCAGCCGAACAGCTGATCATAGAGCTAATGCAAGGACTAGAAATCAATTTTTCTTTTGCTGAAACTTCCTTGTCATCGTGGAGAGTGCAGCTCATGGTTGGCGAAAGAGCTTTGGAAAGAAGGAGAAAGCGGCGCGGCCGCTCATGTGACGCGATATGTGAATGGCTCCTTAGAACTGCGACTTTTTCTTTGCATATCAGACAGGTAGCAACTAGAGAATAATAATAATAATAACAATTTAGCGGGCCGGATTATGTTTTATTTTTGAGATCAGTTGCGGGCCTGGTGGAGGGGGAGGAAGGGACATAAATGGCCTGCGGGCCGGCAGTTTGAGACCACTGCTCTACTACAACAACTCTTCCTCTTCTCTAAAGCAGCCCAACATGGCCTCACCCCCTTTGTTGTGTGTTCTCGGGGGCGGGGTTTATGTAAATTTTAGGGTTTGTGATGTCACTAACCCGGGAAGAAGCTCGTTGTAGTCCCTGCCAGCTGTTTGTTGTAGTCCTTAAACAGAAAATATCTCCTTTGCATTGAACTTTGAGCGTCGTAACTTTGCAGATGTTGTTTTAACTAAAGTTAAAAAAGTGAAATCATAATCATATAAAACCTTTAATATGCAGCAAAATTTGTAAAAGATTTTAGCTGATTTTGACCAAAAACAAAGGCAACCTCAGATACAGTACCGTTCAAAAGTTTGGTGTCAGTAAACTTAATACTTTTGTTCATCAAGGATACATTAAATTGATCAAAAATGACAGTAAAGACACTTGTAATGTCACAAAAGATTCTATTTCAAATAAATGCTGTTCTTTTGAACTTTCTATTCTTCAAAAAATCCTGAAAAATAAAATGTGTCAGTTTCCACAGAAATATGAACTGTTTTTAACATTGGTAATAATCATAAATGTTTCTTGAGCAGCAAATCATCATATCAGAATGATTTCTGAAGGATCATGTGACACTGAAGACTGGAGTAATGATGCTGACAATTCAGCTTTGATCACAGGAATAAATTACAGTTTACTATATATTCACACAGAAAACAGCTATTTTAAATTGTAATAATATTTCACTGTTTTTACTGTATTTATGATCAATTAAACGCAGCCTTGGTGAGCGGAAGACGCTTCTTTCGAAAACATTATAAAATCCACCCCAAACTTTTGAACATTACCGTATATCCTTCAAGGATAAAGCAATCCCAGAATACATTGCACATACATACATTTCTCTTAGAATTGTAAGTTAAAGGAAATGTTGATTATAAATAAAGCTCTGGACAGTTAATGCATGCATGGTGGATTCCAATCATATTAGAATATTAAAACATGAAGGGAGTTTCAGCACATAAAGGTCATGATCTGAGGTCACTTTTAAAGTGATGTTCTAGAAAACACCGTAAACACCCACCCACACACACGTCCAACCAGATTCACTGTTTATTAGACATTACCTGTAGCTAAAAACACAGTGAACTGCCTACCTAGACATGTTGAATGCATCTATGATGCCCAAAATGCTGTCTAGATCAGTGCACTAGTTTTTTTTTAAAGATACAACAATGATATATTAGCATCTATTTATTGTGTTTTAGCATTTACAAACTTCCATTCTTGAAATATTGTTTGCTTTCAATTGTGGTTTAGAGGACACTATATGCCAAAGGTTCTTAAGCTTCTTTAATACTGTTACGGGGAATCCCGGCCCACTCGCACACAAACTCACTTCTGATTTCTGCCGCCCACACAGAGGGGAAACAGGCCGAGCGCTTCCTCTTTAGCAGCATGTTTGGGAAACCTCGTCCGAATCGTTCTGTCTGAGATTTGTGCGTCTACTAACAGCAGATATCCGGTCAGTGGGCAGGTGCTGCTTTAATTAGCTGTATAAAACTCTCTGTTCACTGATCCGTCATCATAGTTTCATTAACTTACACAATCTACAAGTCAGAAACTGTATGCAAATTTAAGTAGTGTGTTCATTCTAAATCTGAAATGACAGCTCAGCGTTTTGCTCATTTCATCACTTCCTAAGAAAGCGACCTAATAAAAGATTTGTATAAAGGTCCGAGTGCTTCAGTTTTGCTCGATTGGAGTTTTTTATGTGGCTAATAACAGAAGGAAAGGTTTGCACCCTAAAGTTTGAGAATTCCAGCATGTTTCAAAATAACACATAATCAGCACATAATCTACAATATATGAGTTTAGTACCTGTATGAATAGGTTTCTTCAACGTTTGACCCTTTTGAAAATAAACTCAAATGGTTTTAATGCCGAACCCAATGCAGTAGCAACATTTATTATTACACAAAAATATCAAAATGTCCTTAAATCAAACTGAAATGTGTTAATATCACAATGAACTGGTCAAAAACAATAACATCAGCTGATTTAAGTTTCTGAATGTGTCTTTGATAGTTTTACTCTTATTAGGAGCAGTGTGGGTATTGTTAACTAAGACTAAAACTATTAAAAAATAATTTTTGTTAATTAAAATAAAGCTGAAATAACATAAAATATAAATATTAGATAAAAAAAACTTAATTGAAAATTAGGAACTTGGAAGTTGTCTGAAATAAAATAAGTTTAAGTTGAAGTACTAAACTTACTAAAACCTAAACTGAAATAAAAATGATTTAAAGCTAAGTAGAGATATTAGTAAAAACGACATACTAAAATAAAAATGAAAACTTGAAATATAAAAATAAAAGCTAATTCAAAATATTAATAAAGACTACTATAGTATATAAATAATACTAAAATAACACAATTAGGACAATTAATGATTATCTTTGTTGTGAATGCATGAATGCATGACCTTTGACTTTAAGAACCTTTTTAAAGTTGATTTTAGCTGTCACATAAATATAAATACATAAATAAAAGGTTAATACAATTAATAAATGGTTAGTCACATGTTACTTTTTACATTTAGCATTTCCAACCGGTTAAGACTAAGGATGCGCGATATATCAGCCACCATATCGGTATCAGCCGATATATGTTCATTTTTAATGTTAACATTATCAGCCTGATAAGAAAATTTGATCGATATATTAAAGTCAATCAATAATGTATGGATGAGACACTTCATATGCGCACTGTCCGCTATTATGGTTTTGAATTGCTTGAAATATGATTGAAATCACTTCAAAAAGGAAAATACAGTTAATTTACAGCGCAAGTCTGTCATATAGACTACATAAAATTATAATGAGAACATTATAATTGTGTGATTGGGACATGGATTTTAATGGTGAAACTTTTGTTTTTATAATCAGGCTGTCAAAGATTATATAAAAATCTTGATTTAGATTTATCGGCCAATATATCGGTTATCGGATTTCAAATATAAAGAATTATTGGTTATCGGTATCAGCCAAAATTTTCATATTGGTGCATCCCTAAGACCCAGTGTCAATGGATTTGATTTTTAACATAGCTCATAACAGACAAGAGGGTTTGTGTGCATGTGATCTATAACATCAAGCCTCCTGAGATGTTTGCATGGGGAGTTATTTGATGTCATTTACAAAACTGTTTCCCTGTGTGTCTGTGTTCAGGACTGGGTGGTTCTGGGGCAGGTGGATATAGATGTTCTGGTGGAGAAACACCTTCACAGTGTCCAGGACTGGGAGAGAAACTTCAAAGCTCTCAAAGCCAAAGGAAAAGAGTCCGAGCGGCTGCCCAGGTATCTGCCCGTGTGTGTGTGATCATGTGTACTGTGTGTTTCAATAAGTTGTGCTGCATTTAACGGTGTGTGTGTGTGTGTGTGTGTGTGTGTAGCACAGAGAAGGTCGACTGCATCACGGTGAACTGTGAGCCTGTCAGAGTGGCCGTGGACAATCTCATCCAGAGGTTGTTTGACGCTCTGCTGACGTCCCTGAGGAGATCCATCCTGGGTGAGATCAGATGTTCAACACACACTGTACAGCGCTCACGGTGTCTGAAAGACACAGCATGAATCCAGACCAGTGTTGTTATTGTTAACTAAAACTAATAAAAATTGAAATCAAGCTAATGTAAAGTAAAATATAAATAACAGATGTAAAACTTGAAACTTAAAAAAAACTTGAAAATGGTTCCATGGCAACTAACTGAAATAATCAAAGTTTAAGTTGAAGTACTAAAAAAAAAGAACTGAAATAAAAATAAATTATATTTTTAGTAATTTCAGGTAGTTGCCAAGGCAAAATGTAGTCAAAAAATTTTGTTGAAATATTCAAATAAAAAAAATTATAAAAAAATAAAGCTAAAATAAAAAAATACTACATGAAATAAAAATAAATGGAAGCTAAATAGAAATATAGAAAACTAAAAATATAAAAAAACATTTAAATAAATGTTAACAAATATAATGATAAATAATGATAATGAAAAAATTTCACATGTATATTTAGTTAAAGTACTCTGATTACTAAAACTAAAATCAAGCTGAAATAATATTAAAAAAATATAAATATTAGATACAAAACTTAAAATGTAAAATAAAATAAAAAATGTTGCTTTGGCAACTAACTGATATAATATAAGTTTAACTTGAAGTACTAAAATGACTAAAAGAAAATAAAGATATACAATATATGTATATGTGTGTATATATAAAATTACAGAACCACAACAAAACTACTAAAACCTAAACTAAAATGAAAATTAAAAAATATATAAAAAGAAAGCTAATTTAAAATATTAATAAGTACTATAATAGTATATAAATTACACTAAAATAACTCTGATCTCAACAAGCACACGCTATGACGGATCTTTCAGTGGTGTTTGGGAGATCAGATGGTGCAACACTGCCCTCTGCTGGTCGTATCTGCACTGTGTGCATTCACCAATTCAAAACTGCTGTTCTGTGTGTGTGTGTGTACGCAGGTCACATTCAGGTGATAGACTCTTTCGTGAGCGGTGCAATGGAGACGTTGTCCTTGCGTCCTGAGAGCATTGATGAGATTGGAGAGGCCAATACCAAACACAGCCAATTACAGGCCCAGAAACCTGAGGTACATCACCATCAACACCTCATTCAGCTCACTGTTGGATGGGAAATGTTCTCCTTCACGAAAACTCGTATCATGAGGCTAGAGTTGAATATGAGCCACGTTGCAGCTTATTCTAGCCAAGACCCGGCAGCATGAAAAGATATTCTGCAGTGCTGATATGTGATGTTAATGTTGTGTTTGTGTGTAAATGTTGTACTGATGTTGTTTTGACGTTGTGTGCAGATTCTGCCTCAGTTCCAGCAGGCGGAGGAGAAGAACAGGCTGTTGCGCTCCGTGGCGGGTGGAGGTCTGGACACCATCAGCTCCCTCAGAGCCAAATGGGACAAATTTGAGCTGGTGATGGAGAGTCATCAGCTCATGATTAAAGAACAAGTACAAGCGCACACCTCATATACACACTAATACACACACACTACTGTTTTGTATATTTTTCCATAATAACCGGTAGAATCTTGCAATCATATTTCCCTTTTTTTCTTTTAATTCATATGTGTGTCTTTACCTACAAGATGTCATGAACCAGTGTTGTTACTAAAACTAAAAATATTAAAAAAAAATTGTTAATTTAACAGAAATAAAATAAAAAAGAAAAAACAACTTATTTCATTTCAGTTAGTTGCCGTGGCACAAATTCAAATTTTAATTTAGTTGAAGTACTCAAACTGAAATAAAAATTAAAAAAATTAAAAATTCATATTTAGAATAGAAAACTAATAAAAACTACAAAAACACACAACAAAATTACTAAAACTTTAACTAAAATGAAAATGAAAAATATTTTTCCACAATAACCAATAGAATTGTGCAACATTTGTGTCTTTTTTTCCATTTAATACATTAAAATACTGTTTTTACTATAACTTATTTTATTTCAATTAGTTGCCAAGGCAAAATTAAATTTTCAGTATTTTCATTGAGATGAAGTACTCAAATTACTAAAACTAAATCATTAAAATTAAAAATAAAAAACCTAAAAGATTAAAGATTTAATTTAATAATTTAATAAATCAAAAATTTATTAAATTCTCTTTAAATTATTTAAATTATAAATTAAAAACCAAAAATTTTACTAAAATAAAAAATGGAAAATATTATAATAAAAACAAATTAAAAATATTTAATATAAAACAAAAACTGAAATATAAATTAATAAAAACTAAATAGACATATTTAAAAACAAACAAAATTATTAAAACTTTAAAATGAAAATGGAAAATATAAAAATATGGTGTTATTGTTGTAACTAAGAATATTAATGTTAACAGAAATTAAATAAATTATATATAGAACATTTTTTATACTTTTTATTATATTTTTACTTATTATATTTCAGTTAATTGCCAAGGCAAAATTAAATAATCAGAATTTTCATTGAAGTTCTCAAATTACTAAAACTAAATAATTAAAATTAAAAATAAAATAACTTAACAGATTAAATAAATAAATTTAATATTTAAACCAATTAAACCAAAACTTTTAACTAAAATAAAAAAGGACAATATAATAATAAAAACTAATTAAAAATATTTAATATAGTTGAAATTATAATATAAATATAAATTAATAAAAAAATAGACATTTTAAAAAAAAATACGCACAACAAACTTACTAAAACTTTAACTGAAATGAAAATAAAAATGGAAAATATGAAAATTAAAACTAATTCAAAACATTAATAAATACAATGATAGTCTATCAATGGTACTAAAATAACAGTCATGAACAAGAAGTTAGTTTTTATTAAGATTACGTCTGTGCATATGAGTCATTCTGAGTCAGTTCAGTGAGTTAGAATGATTCATTTGAAAGGAGCAGCTCAAATGACTCAGTTCAGGCATGAACGGCATTGCGTTGTATTTTTGTGAATTGAACACACACACACACACACACACACACACACACACACACAATCTCCTCTGTGTTTCTCAGGTGGAGGTGATGAAAGGGAACGTCGAGTCGCGGGTGCAGGTTTACCTGCAGGACCTGCAGAAGTTCAGAGCCCGCTGGGACCAGCTCAAACCCGGGCATGACATCATCGAGTCAGGTGACCACGAGGCTCTGCAGCGGTGCGTTCAGAACATCCGAGATAGACGAGCCGAGTTCGACGAGCTGGAGAACACGCGCAAAAAACTCACGTGTGTGACTTTACTCCTGCATTTGCAAGCAGATAAACGCCTGTGAGATTACCGTAGTAAGCGTGTGTGTTGTGTGTCGTAGGGAGGACTGCGAACACTTTCATCTGAGCCCTCCTGACATGTCTCTGGCTTCAGACACGCTGAGGGATCTGCAGGAGCGTTCAGAGATGTGGGAACTTTACGAGGAGTTTCAGCAGGGACTGGATGAAAACGCCGAGCAGGACTGGATTTCCTTCAGGTCACAATCACAGAAACTTGTCAGAAATTTCTACAACTCTTCATGGACATTCAGAGTTGTTGTGTCTAAAGCAAACTCAGTATATATCCAGCGTTGAGCATTATCTGTGTGTGTTTTCCCTGCAGGAGTAAGACCCACGTGTTCGAGGAGTTTTTGTTCTTGTGGCACGACCGACTGAGGAAGCTGGAGGAGCAAACCAGCATGTCTGTCAAACTGCAGAAGGAAGTGGACAGATATAAGGTCACATGAATGGATTATTCTGGTTATTTGCTAGTATTCTGTGGAAATTCTGTTGTACATGTAGGGTGGGTCATGTTCAGGTCATTTGGAGGGTTTGTTCCTCTGTGTTGAAGCTAAAATTAGTGATTCTACGAAATTCACTAGGCCTGGATCTTCAGTATTGTGACAGAAGCTCAGCTGGTTTCAAAATAGATTGATTTTTTTTCCAATAACTACTTTTGGTAACATGTTATTTTAAAGTGACGTAGTTACACGTTAATACTTGTACTTACTATAGTAATAACAGTAAAGTATGCATAATTACAAGTAACTAACCCTAAACCAAACCTAACAGTAACTCTATAGTAAGTGCATGTAGTTAATTAATATTACTCAGTACTTATTTGAGTAATTACAATGTAACTATGTCACCTTAAAATAATACGGAAGAGGATTAGGGCCAAGTAATAATAAAAAAAATAAAACCATCTCGAGATTAAAGTCATTATAATGTGAGATTAAACTCGCAATACAATGTCGAGAATAAAATCGTTACATTTCAAGAATAAAGTCGTCGTATTTTGAGAAAAAACTCGTTAAATTTGGAGAAAAAAGTCGAAAATAAAATGTCGAGAATAAAATCATTAAATTTTGAGGATAAAGTCATGTTTTGAGAAAAAAACCTGTTAAATTTAGAGAAAAAAAGTCGAGAATAAACTCGAATATTTTCTCGAAACACGACTTTATTCTCGAAATTTAATGATTTTATTCTCAACATTTTATTTTGACTTTTATTTTGACAGCACCAAGCGTCCTGCTGGCAGGACGGTGACATTTAAGGGGTTAAAAACAGTAAAATTGATGCAGTGTGATTTAAATGGTTTTCTGCCTTGCGTTTTATCTCTCAAAATGATGGATGCCATTTTAGAAGCAGAAATAAGTTAAGCCAAACTCTTATTTATATAAGATAAACATTTGACCTGGCTGCTTGTTAGACTACTGAAATCATTTGGTGTGCAAGCCATAATTTATATAAATGTGGGCCATATAATAAATATTTTAAAAATGTATTATAATACATACCATAATAATGGCCCTTTTCAAAAGTTTGTGATTTTGTGCTCTTTTTCTTCTTGACAGCTCACACTCACTGTAGTCAAGTGATGATGTAATATTGTTCATGTAAACAGTTTCCAGCATTTCAGTAATAAAAGTGTCCATAATTAATATGCGTGCACATTACCGTACAGTGCTCAGCAGTGGTCAAAAAGGGATTTACAAAATGACTTGTCTTACAAACTCAGAGACGTGGGTTCTGACAGCAGTTTAATTACCACATGACATTAGTGTCTGTCCAAAAACAAACAAAAGACAAAAACAGTAGGTAATTTGGCTGGGAATTTTTAAACAGGTGGTGGGAGAAAAACATGACTTTCTGGATTCAGACAGCAATGAAATCACAGACTAACCTCGGTTAATGCTGAAAATACCTTATGTCCCCATGAGAAACAATTACTGTCCAAATAGGGCTACTTAAAATTATATGACTTGATATGATTGTTGTTTATTTAGATGGGCAAAACACAGTTGTATTAAAGATGAAGCTTTACAGCAGTGTGTGTGTGTGTGTGTTTTAGGCTGTAGTTCCAGTGTTAAAGTATGTGCGCGGTGAACACCTCTCTCAGGAACACTGGCTGGATCTGTTCCGGCTCATCTCTCTGCCCAGAGGAACCACACTAGAAAGACTGCAGTTCAGAGACCTGCTACGAGTGGCTGACAACATCATAGACAAAGCCCTGGAGCTCAAAGTACACACACACACACACACACACACACACACTGAACTTTGAGCGTCGTAACTTTGCAGATGTTGTTTATGCTCAAACAGCAACATTACACACTAACTAAAGTTAAAAAAAAGTGAAATCATAATCAATCACCCCTTTAATATTTCCTAATTAAAACCTGAAAGTTTTTTTTTTCAGATTTATCTGACCTCTAGGCACATTTTCTGCAGTTTGATTCCCCATAAACACACAGTAATCATGTCTCTCTCTGTGAGCAGGATCTGAACAGTCGCGCCCAGGCAGAGGTCACCATCCGCGAGGCCCTGCGGGAGCTGGAATTGTGGGGCGCTGGCGCGTGTTTCACCCTGACGGACTACACAGACAGTCAGGGCGGCTCTCTTCGCGTCATCAAGGACTGGAGGGACATGGTTAACCAGGTGGGCGACAACCGCTGCCTGCTGCAGTCGCTCAAAGACTCGCCCTATTACCTGCGCTTCCAGGACAAAGTGTCGCTGTGGGAAACCCGACTGGCCGACCTCGACGAGTACCTCCAGAACCTCAACACCATCCAGAGGAAGTGGGTCTACCTTGAGCCCATATTTGGCCGTGGGGCGTTGCCGCGGGAACAGGCCCGCTTTCAGAGGGTGGACCAGGATTTCAGGTCAGCGGGGAGGGGATGCAGGGACAGGTGTGAGAGAGATGAGTGTAGAATCACTCACCTGTGTCTGTGTGTAGGGCGATCATGTCAGACGTTCAGAGGGACAGCAGGGTCACGTCTCTCACGACTCGAGCTGGAATCAGAAACTCTCTCGTCACCATCTTGGACCAGTTACAGCGCTGCCAGAAATCCCTTAATGAATTCCTGGAGGTAAAGCCTAAATTCAAATAATATATAATTATACATGATATAATTATAATTTAAAAAATTATGTATTTGTCCTGTATTAACAACACACCTTAGTATTTAGGCACAAATATATCTACGATTAGCAAAAGATTTCTACCAGCTGACATATTTGTAGAGTCTTAGCAAAAACATGAATAAATGTAAAATAAACCATCGAAATAACAGAAACAAAAATAAGTCACTATATTTGCTATATCTAAATATATATATATATATATATATATTATATAAAAATTTAAAAATATATATGTATATATAAAAATATGTATATAAAATAGTATGCTTATATATAAATATATATATATTATATAAAAAAGTAAAAAATATATAAAATATATCTATAATATATATATATATATATATATAATTTTGTTATTTTTCAAGTTTATTTTAAATGTATACATTATGTTTTTTTGTGCTTTTTTATTTTTTTGCTGACAGTAGGAATAATAAATATATAAAAAATATAAATTTTATATTAATATTGTATATTATATAGGATTAATGTAAATGATATCTGTTATATATATATATATATATATATATATATATATATTTATATTATATATATATATATATATATATATATATATATATATATATATATATATTTAAATATTAGATTTTCATAAATTTTCATGAATATTTTAATGATATTTGACCCCTGTGTGGCCCATGCAGGAGAAGCGTTCTGCATTCCCTCGGTTTTACTTCATTGGAGACGACGATCTGCTGGAGATTCTCGGACAGGCCACAAACCCTACTGTCATACACACACACCTGAAGAAACTCTTCGCAGGTAACACACACACACACACACACACACACACACACACACCTGTTCACAATTATCGCACCAGCAGCTGCGTATAGAGACATGGATGATTGTGTTTAAGGCATCAGCAGTGTGGAGTTTGATCAGAGTTTTCAGAGCATCACAGCCATGAAATCACTGGAGGGAGAGACGGTGCCGCTCCAGAACACCATCAGCATCTCCAACGACGTGGAGGTCAGATCTCGGTCTTTTTTGCCAAATAATTTTGTCAGATAAATACCTTAACCAAGTTTGGTGTTTTGTTCTTCCCTCATATTTAAAATATTTAGAAATATATAAAAAATTTTCCTCATATTTTGAAGTTTGAATAAAATTTTCAGAGTCATTAAAAACAAATATCCCCTCCAGACATCACTTTTGACCACTACTGTACATATTTATATATATATATATGTATATATATATATATATATATATATATTTAATTCTTTAATATTCCTTTTATTTTGTGGATTTGTGTCAGGTTTGACATATTTATGTATATTTTATATTTGATATTCCTTTGTTTTTGTGGGTTGATGTTAGGTTTGGCTGAGCGCTCTCTCTACAGAGATGAAAAACACCCTGAAACATCTTCTGTGTGAGTGTGTGAATGCTGGGAAGAAAGGAAACTTGGACCCCACACGCTACCCTTCTCAGGTAACACACACACACACGCACGCACACATTTCTTCAGAAACACCCATGAGTTTCTGCGGTTCAGCTGAAGTGACTGTGGAGTGACTCTGTTTCCAGATTCTGTGCCTGGCAGAGCAGATCCAGTTCACAGCGGATGTGGAGAACGCCATACGCCAGCAGAGCCTCCATCAGCTGGAGCAGGAGCTCACCGCCAAACTGGAGAACTACACCAGTGTAGACACCAACACGGACGACACTGCAGGTACTGAACACCTGCCTACATGAGTGTGCTTAAACCTCATGTTACTCAAATCTGCTGGAAAGTGTTCTCAGAAGAGGTTAATAAACACACTTCTAACAATGCTATAAATTATAGAAATTCAGGTTACAGTAGTAGTTGAACCAGTAATAGACATTCAAAATTAAATGAAAGAAAAAAAGAAATTAAAGCCTTTTTTTGCATTGTGACATTATTTTACATGACAATGAAGCACAATCGATTCTTGTTATAGCCTAATAATACGAACAAATCTCAGTCCCATTATCATAATATGATAATGGGAAAAATTATACATTATACATCGTGATAGTATTTGTAATGGCTTTAATTTATGGTGATTTATTTATTTAAAAATCATTCTTTGTGGACAGAATGATTTATATTTAAATATAAAAAAGTATAATTCTCATTATATATTATAATATAAATCATCTCGTGGGTGTTTTGTACATTTTATAAATTTTGTACATTAAATTTAAAGTCATCAGTCTGGTGCACTTTGAGAGTTCAAAATTAAGAGCTCCAGCCCATGTTCAGTGTGCGATTTGAACAAAGAAAAAAGTTGGTGATTTGACTTGTACCTGAACTGTTCGTCTCTGAGCAAAACACAGTTTCGTTTCATTTCTGAATCCGCGTTTTGAACAAATCAGGTGAACCAATGATTCAATGACTCATTAATAAAGAGAGCCATTTACTTCATTCCTGAATGAATCAGCTGTTTGAACGAATCGAATGAATGAATGACTCAATGATTCACTCATTTAGACATTTACTGCCACCTACTGGCAGTTTTAGTTTCTTATTTAGAGTAATAAGCCTGTAATAAATAATTTCATAATTTCATATTTCCATATTTAAAAACAACAACAAAAAAAAAACATTAAAAGGTATAGTTCACCCAAAAATGAAAATTCAAATAATATAATCAAATAAAATATTTCTTTCTGAATCTACTTTTTGTAATGTCTATTTGACGCTTTACACAATAATGACTTTAAATGATCTTTTGGGGGTAATTTCTCAGCCAAATTTGATGTGCAATTACTTTGCGATTAATTAGATCAATTAATTGCCACATCACGTAATTAATTAGATTAAAAATTAATCTCTAAATAATAATCATAATAATTGGCTTTATATAAAATAAATAGGCATCTATGGTATGTCCTCATTTTGATTTTAGTAAATGTGTGTCAATGACACTGCTCTGTTTAATTTCTTTTAATCTTTCTTTTTTTCACACTGCAGGTGATTCTGAATAAAGCCTCTAATTCTCTGGCTGCATATTTACATCGTTCGCTAATTGTCAGATTAATCAAACGAATAAAGCGATGTGAACATCCATAAAGCTCTTTAGTCCATTTATGAGCTCAGGAGTTTATTCACTGAAGCTTCAATAAGACTCACTATAAGTTCAAGTAAATGGAGCTTCTGATGAGCCACACTGTTAACAGTGATTATGGGTAATTCTGATTATAAGTCACTCAGGAAAAACTGCTGCTGCTGCAGGGCCTAAATGATCTAATTACAAACACTTCTAGCCTGTTCTTCATATGCCTCTGTTTAATAAAAACACATTACAGTCTCTCCACCTCTGCTACCAATCAAACCTGTACTTCAGGTGTGTGTGTGTGTGTGTGTGTGTTTGAATGAAACCCTAACACACTTCAGCGTGCACGTTCAGTGTTCAAAAACAGTCATTAGCCGCTGATGCTCACTTTCTGATGGTTTTGTGTTGTAGAATCCAGAGTTCTGCAGCTGAAGCTGAGGGCTCTGATTCTGGACGTGATCCACAACATCTCAGTTGTTCAGAGTCTGAGAGAAGCTCAGATTCACACCACTGACGACTGGATCTGGAAGAAACAGCTGCGGTTCTACCTGAACGCAGAGCAGCGCTGCTCCATACAGATGGTGGACGCAGAGTTCAGCTACACCTATGAGTATCAGGTGAGGGTCAGGTGACCGGCTCAGAAAGTACAGTCAGACAGCAGCCCAAATGAACAAAATGAGCTCATTAATATGCATGACACATGGTGGAAAGTTATAAAGTAACATCAGCATAGTCAAAGTTTTGTTATTGAGCCAAGAGCTTTGGTATAGTAGAGTTAGTGACACCCGTAACACAAGGGATGCTGGTTCAGTCTCACATGAAGAGTCAGATCCTCAGGCTGCTTCACAGGGACTGACTCTGTCTCTCTTTCTTTCAGGGCAACGCTCCTAAACTGGTGCACACGCCTCTCACGGATAAGTGCTATCTGACGCTCACACAGGCCATGGAAATGGGTTTGGGCGGGAACCCGTACGGCCCTGCTGGAACCGGCAAGACTGAGTCCGTCAAAGCTCTGGGAGGATTGTTTGGAAGACAAGTGCTGGTCTTCAACTGTGATGAGGTACACACACACACACACACACACACACACACAAAACATAACACACATATACAACATAAACACATACACAACACACAAACACACAACATAACACAGCGCACACACACACACACACATGTACACAGACACACACAACATATACACAAACACAGACACACAGATACACACACACACAACACACACAGATACACACACACAACACATACATACAACACACACAGATACACACACACAACATACAACACACACAAATACACACACAACATACAACACACACACACAGATACACACACATACACACAACATGCAACACACACACAGATACACACACAACATACAACACACACACACAGATACACACACAACATACAACACACACACAACACAGATACACACACACAACATACACAGATACACAACACACACACACAACACATAAGCACAGACACACACACACAACAGACACGCAGACACACAAAAGCACAGATACACACAACATACAACACACACACACACAGATACACACACATACAACATACAACACACACAGATACACACACACACACACACAGATACACACAACATACAACACAGATACACACACACACAACATACACACACACAACACACAGATACACACACAACATACAACACAGATACACACACACAACATACAACACACACAGATACACAACACACACACACACAACACACACACAGACACACAAAAGCATAGACACACAAACACACACAACATACAACACGCACACACAAGACAACACACACAGATACACACAACATACAACACACAAACAGATACAAACACGCACGCGCACACACACACACAACATACAACACGCACACAGATACACACACATACACACGACATACAACTCACACACCCACAGATACACACACATACACACAACATACACACACAGAACACAAACAGATACACACACACACAACATACAACACACATGCAGACACACAAAAACAGACACAAACACACAACATACAACACACACACACACAGATACACACACACAACATACAACACAGATACACACACACAACACACATGCAGACACACAAAAACAGACACAAACACACAACATACAACACACACAGATACACACACACACACACACACACACACGCAGACACACAAAAACATGTATTATATTGATGCTAGCAAAAATTTCTCATTAAGCAGAAGTGATTCCAGTACTGGGAAAGTTAATCAGGCAATTTTACAGCCATGAAACAGTTTCATGTTTGAAGGTGTCTCATATCTCTGTGCATTAGGGTATAGATGTGAAGTCCATGGGGCGGATCTTCGTCGGGCTGGTGAAGTGTGGAGCGTGGGGCTGTTTTGATGAGTTCAATCGCCTGGAAGAGGCCGTACTCTCCGCCGTCTCCATGCAGATACAAGCCATCCAGAACTCACTGAAAAACCACCGCACCACCTGCCAGCTACTCAATAAAGAGGTGAACTAACACACATGCTTCAGTTCCTGCTAAGCATAAAAATATGTAACACATATCAACACAAAAGAGACAGTGAGACACTCTGTGTGTGTTTTCAGGTGGAGTTGGACCCCAACTCGGGCGTCTTTATTACTCTGAACCCGGCGGGTAAAGGATACGGAGGGCGGCAGAAGTTGCCGGATAATCTGAAGCAGCTCTTCCGACCGGTTGCCATGACGAGTCCCGATAACGAGCTCATCGCTGAGGTCATCCTGTACTCAGAGGGGTTTAAGGAAGGAAAGGCACTTGGACGAAAATTGGTCGCTATATTCAACCTGGCCAGGTAGAAGCACGAATGTTTATGTAATTTAACACTGTGTATCTGTGCATGACTTGACGTGAATATGTGTGTGTTTGTGTGCAGGGAGCTGTTGACACCCCAGCAGCACTATGACTGGGGTTTACGTGCGCTGAAGACGGTTCTGAGAGGATGTGGGAGTTTACTGCAGTTACAGAGACTGAACAACAACCCCAGTGAGTGACTCTCACTGGAATCCATAATCACATAACTCGATCAGTAAACTGTCCAGGATCAGTTCACGTCCATGTTCTCTGTGTGTCTGCCTGCAGTGAAAGAGAGCTGGTTAGTGGTTCAGGCTCTGAGGTTAAACACCATGTCAAAGTTGACGTTCGCCGATAGCTCTCGGTTTGATGCCCTGGTCAGAGACGTGTTTCCTGGAGTCGACTTTAAGGATGTGGAATATGAGACGCTCAAATCCGCCCTGCTGTCTGTGTATGAAGAGGCACGGCTGGAGATCATACCCAGTCAGGTACCTGCCTATCCACCCTGCATACTACACCCTACCTAGGGCTCTTTGATATCTGTTCTATGA
This sequence comes from Mylopharyngodon piceus, assembly GCA_039654765.1. NCBI lineage: Eukaryota > Metazoa > Chordata > Actinopteri > Cypriniformes > Xenocyprididae > Mylopharyngodon > Mylopharyngodon piceus. The sequence continues at coordinate 1,073,882 of CM077447.1, forward strand.
AAAAGGTCCATTTTTGTTTCTCCTAAATTTCATTTCATTTCAAATTTTTCTGAATTCCATTTTTTTTTTTTTTTTTTTTTTTTAATAAATTTTTCTAGTTTCCATTTTAATGGTTCAGTTCAATTTTAGTTATCAAGAATTTGTATTTTCTTTTTGAATATTTTGTCCCATGATGACTTTTTGGAATGTTTTCAATTTTTTCAAAAGCAAAAAAAAAAAAAAGTTATCAAAAACCTTGTTTAATTAATTGAAATAATGAAACTTATACAATTTAACAACAATTTATTAAAAGTTTAACAAAAATTAATTTTTTAGGGTCCTATGAAATCCATTTGATTTTTTTCCCCAATCCATTTTTTCCATCTTAATATTTCTGGATTCCTTTTTAATGGTTTAATTCAATTTTAATAATCAAAAAACTAGTTTAATTTATAAAACTTTAACAATTTAATTATTTATTATATGCAAATGTATTATCAAAAATGGTGGTTCAAATCAAATGAAGGCATAAAACATTAATTTAAAGATTCCTTTTATTTTTTGGCAAACAAAGTGCTGCACAACAGTGATTTACTGTTAAAATGAAAATATGGAAGAACAATTTTATGATATTCCTTAAAAAAATAAAGTTTTAATATTATTTAGTATATTTTGTAGTACATATTTATGGAAGCTTGTTTCCACCACTGAATAAAAAATAAAAAATGTAATTGCGACTTTTTATCTTTTCTCAGTGTGATATAAACTTGCAATTGCGAGAAATAAAGTCAGAATTGCGAGTTAAAAACTCAAAATTGCAAAAAATAAAGTCATAATTGCGAGAAATAGTCAGAATTGCGAGTAATAAAGTCAGAATTGCGAAAAAATAAAGTCAGAATTGCAAGTTATAAACTCAAAATTGCGAAAAATAAAGTCAGAATTGTGAGTTAAAAACTTAGAATTGTGAGAAATAAACTCAAAATTGCGAAAAATAAAGTCAGAATTGTGAGTTATAAAGTCAAAATTAACCTTTAATTATTTATTTAACTATTGAGAACCAGTTCTCATTTACAATGACGACCTGGCTAAGAGGCAGCATAAAAAGCAGGTACAATACAATAAAAAACATAATAGAGTTACAAATAACACAGTTATAAACAGTGACATATAAAAACAAACAAATAACTAAAAACAAGTACAATGAAATTGCGAGAAATAAAGTCAGAATTGTGAGTTAAAAACTCAAAATTGTGAGAAATAAAGTCAGAATTGCGAGAAATAAAGTCAGAATTGAGATATAAAGTCAGAATTGCAAGTAATAAAGTCAGAATTGCGAGAAATAAAGTCAGAATTGCAAGTTATAAATTCAAAATTGTGAAAAATAAACTCAGAATTGCGAGAAATAGTCAGAATTGCGAGAAATAGAGTCAGAATTGAGAGAAAAAAGTCAGAATTGTGAGATATAAACTCACAATTATATATATATTTTTTTTATTCAGTGGTGGAAACAAGCTTCAATACATATTATATTGTACATTCAACTGTACAATAGTACATTCAATAGTACAATATATTTCTGTCATTATTTCTTCAAGTTGAACCAAACTTTTATTTTGACAGGTTGACCTGAAGACCTTTGAGTTTGTGTATTTTATGATAGTTTTCTCAAATGAAATGGTGAAATGTTGCTGAAGTGACTCTCAGAGCAGCTCTGGAGATGAAGATCATGTGTTCATGTGCTCACATAGAGACTGAAAACACCATGAGCGTGTGTAGTAGACCAAACTGAGAAACGCAGAGCCTGCAGACTTCAGATTTAAATGAGCTTCAATATTCACAGACACTAGTCCATATCGCAGTTTGATTCAGTGTACAGCTCTACTTTTCATTTATTCATCCATAATTTTGAAATGTGTGTGTAGATAAAGAAGGCTCTGGAGCTGTACGAGCAGCTCCGGCAGCGGATGGGTGTGGTGGTGGTCGGACCCAGCGGGGCGGGGAAGTCCACTCTGTGGAGGATGCTGCGGGCGGCGCTAGGCAGGATGGGCCGTGTGGTCAAACAGTACACCATGAACCCCAAAGCCATGCCACGGCAGCAGCTCCTCGGGCACATTGACATGGACACGCGAGAGTGGTCCGACGGGGTGCTGACGTCCTCCGCACGACAGGTGGTGCGAGAGCCACAGGGTGAGGACAAACACACACACACACACACTACATACATGAACACACCAAACAAACACAAAATACACACATTAACACATTACAATCACATTAACATGCATAATGAACACGTAACATACACATTACTCTAAAATTACCTTACACTCAAAAAAACAAACATTAAATACACATGATAACATATTCAAAGAGCAAACACACTCAGCAAACACCAAATACACACACTTGAAAGTAAGTTTAATTGAGATTTTAGTTTGTCTGATTGTGCTCTCCATTCCTCTCTTTCTCTATCAGAGGTGAGCTCATGGATAATATGTGATGGAGACATTGACCCAGAGTGGATAGAGTCATTAAACTCTGTGCTGGATGATAATCGCTTGCTCACGATGCCCAGCGGTGAGAGGATTCAGTTCGGCCCCAACGTCAACTTCCTGTTTGAGACCCACGATCTGAGCTGCGCCTCACCAGCCACCATCTCCCGCATGGGCATGATCTTCCTCAGGTAACGCTTCTAAACACAGCACAGCCAATCATACAGCTTCACACAACCAAAATCAGCCAATCAGCTGTCAGTTTGCTTATGTATTGTCCCCAAAAGCAGCCAATCACATCTGTCTATTTAAATATCATTGCAGTTTTTTTCCATCAAATTTTTTTCCCATTACATTTTTTTTTAATCTATTTTTATTTTATTAATTTTTACATTTACATTTATTTTACATTTTTCTTTTTCATTTTTTGCATTATTTTTAACAATTTAATTTGGTTAGATTCTTTTAATAAATAAATAAATAATAATTTGTTTTTACATGTACTTTTTTTTTTTTTATGTTTTCATGTTTTTTGCATTTTAATTCAGATACATTCTTTTAATAAATAAATAAACATTTGTTTTACATTTACTTTTTTTACATTTTTCATTTACATTTTTTCATTACATTAATTTTTTAGCATTTTAATTCAGTTTAATTCTTTTAATAAATAAATAAACATTTGTTTTTACATTTTACTTTTTTACATTTTTTCATTACTTTTTTAGCATTTAATTCAGTTTAATTCTTTTAATAAATAAATAAACATTTGTTTTATATTTAAATTTTTTTACGTCTTTATTTACATTTTTCATTACATTTTTAAGCATTTCAATTTAATTTATTTTAATAAATAAATAAACACTTCTTACATTTACATTTTTATTATTTTTTTAGCATTTGAATTCAGTTTAATTCTTTTAGTACATAAACAATCATTTGTTTTTACATTTAATTTTTTTTTTCATTACATTTTTAGCATTTAGTTCAGTATTTTATGTGGACCTACTGTATGTGCATTACAGTGATGAGGACACTGACGTCGGCGCTCTCGTGAAGTCGTGGCTGAAGAGGGAGGATGAAGACAACAGGATGAATCTGGAGAACTGGCTCAATGATTATTTCCACAGAGCTCTGGACTGGGTTCTTAAACAGGTGCCGTCCCGTGACACAGTCCTTTAACTCTGACCCAGTGTATTCACTGCATCATTAACATCTCCATCTGTCTCTCTGCAGAGTGATTTTGTGGTGGACACCAGTCTGGTTGGGACGGTGCTGAACGGTTTGTCCCATCTGAGAGGGGTCAGAGAGAGAGGACAGTTTGTCGTTGGACTCATCCGTGGTTTGGGAGGAAACCTCACGCTCAAATGCCACCAGGAGTTCGCCAAGGAGGTCAGAGCCACCCTGATTTATGGGAAATGTAATTTCATGCCTTACCACCCGTCAATAAATTTAGGAGCCGTTCCCTTAGATTAACACTTATGACCAGTCATAATTTAAAACTTGAGTTTTAAAGAAGCAGTGAAACTTTGATGTGATTCAGTCAGGGGTCACAATCTACATTTTATGTTGTCTACTCTTAATGTCAGTCAAGGTTTCTTGCGCCATAAAAAGTCATAATTTAGCTTTCATGGTCATTTTCCATCCTCTCTCTGACCAGTAGAAATAAACAGAAATAAATAGTTTTGTTACGGTACCTTTAACCCTTTTATTCCACAAGGTGGCAATGTCTGATACACAATGATGAAGTGACGTTTCACTCATAGTTACTGCAGGCAGAAAACAAAAGAATAGGAAGTATCTTTAGCAAAGCTTGAAATGGCTCAGCAGTTTACTAAGAAAAGTTTTTTTTCTCCATTTTAACACCTATTTGCCATCTGTTTGCCACCTGATGTCACCTGTTGGAGTTTGGGTTCCTTGCCGCTGTCGCCTTTGGCTTGCTTAGTTGGGGACACTTGACATTTGACTTGACATTTGATATTCAACAGTGCTTTGATCTGCCTGCATTGACACCATTTTCTTTAAGAGCTGCTGTGCAGCCAAAATTATATACCAGTTATCACTGTAAAGCTGCTTTGACACAATCTGCATTGTTAAAAGCGCTATATAAATAAAGGTGACTTGACTTGACTTAAGTACTGAACATTAGTGTCACTGTTCCTCTGAAAATATAATAATAACATCTAATTAAAACTATTAACAAAAACTATAATGGTAAATCAGTGCTGCTGAAATAACACTGTTGTGTTGTCATGTTCTGAATGTGTGTTTAGGTTCTGAGTTGGGCCAGAGAAAGCCCACCTGACCCTCGTAAGCCTCTGGACACGTACTACGACCCCGCGTCCGGCCGTCTGTGTGCGTATGAGCTGCAGCGAGGGGAAGGTGTGTGTGAGGAAGACCTCAGTAACCCACACAATCTCCCCGTCATACACACAACTGACATGCAGCGCGGACTCGACCTCTTCACACCATGGCTCTCGTCCAATCACAGGCATCCGTTCCTGCTGGTGGGGCCGGAGGGATGCGGGAAAGGGTATGACACAAATTCATACAGGGCTTGTTGAACCCTTCTTATACAAATACACAAAATGACGATGCTCTCTGTGTGTGTTAGGATGCTCCTGCGCTGCGCTTTTGCCCAGCTTCGCTCTACGCAGGTGGCCGTGGTGCACTGCAGCGCTCAGACGTCCTCCCGTCACGTCCTGCAGAAACTCTCGCACACGTGTTTGGTCATCAGCTCCAACACGGGACGCGTGTACCGTCCCAAAGACTGCGAGAGGCTGGTGCTGTACCTCAAAGACATCAACCTGCCCAAACCCGACAAGTGGGGCACTAGCAACCTCATTGCCTTTCTGCAGCAGGTCATATGCTACACTTTTTTTTATAGTGCAAATCAAGGTTTCTTGCACTGATTTAGTTTTTCACAGTCTTTTTTTTCCACAGGTCTTGACATATCAGGGCTTCTATGATGAGAACCTGGAGTGGGTCGGGCTGGAGAACATTCAGATCGTGGCTTCAATGTCAGCAGGTGGTGCTGTGGGGCGGCACCCGCTCACGTCACGCTTCACCTCGATTGTACGCATCTGCACCATCGAGTGAGTACTGATACACACACACTATCTAAATGATATGGAATCTAAATGGCATTGAAGCTTGTTTCCACCACGGAATAAAAAAATTAAAAAGGTAAATAAACAAAAGGTAATTTCTCACAATTCAGTCAAATTTGTAAGATAAAAACTCACAATTACGAGGAAAAACAAGACCAAGTTGTGGTATATAAATTGGAAATTGTAAGGGGGAAAAAGTCTGAATAATTTCGACTTGTTTTTCCTCACAATTGAGAGTTTTTATCTTACAAATTTGACATTTTTCCCCTCAGAATTCCGAGTTACTTGAAATTCTAAATTTTTTCCTCGGAATTCAAAATTTACATCTTCCAATTTTTTTTTTGCCGCCATGGAATAAAAAAATATATAATATATATGTAATATATATATATAATATATAAATATACTTTTTATGTCACAATTCTCACTTTTTTAAAAAGTCGCAATTGCCGTTTTTATTTATTCCGTGGCAGAAATAAGCTTCCATAAAATGGGGAAATTGCATAGACTTCCATTGTTTTTATACTAAACTAGTTATAAATACTTTAACCTCAGCCTAACCCTAACAGAAAACTTTCTGCATACATGAGAAGTTCTCAAAAGGAAGTTTTGGGAGATTTTGTCAGGTTTATCACACTTTTGGGTACACATATTTGTCCCCAAAATATGTTTAAGTAGGTACACACACACACACACACACACACACACACACACACACTAATCCACCTCTCCTGTAGTTATCCAGACAGAGAGCAGCTGCAGACCATCTATAGCGCATACCTGAAACCCGTGCTGCAGAGGACTCTGGGTAATGATCCGACCTGGAGCTCTACAGGGAAGATCCACCAGCTCGCCGGCTCATTGGTGCAGGTCTACGAGCAGGTCAGATGTGATTGGGCATTTAAAAGTGTCTGTGTTTATGTCATTGTGATTGTGATGTACTGTATAGTATCGTTTTTTGTCTAAGTTTCTTCTGCTCACCAAGACTGCATTTATATGATCAAAAATACAGTAAAAAACAGTGAAATATTATTTCAATTAAAATAACTGTGAATATATGTTAAAATGTAATTTATTCCTGTGATCAAAGCTGAATTTTCAGCATCATTACTCCAGTCTTCAGTGTCACATGATCCTTCAGAAATCATTCTAACATGCTGATTTGCTGTTCAAGAAACATTTCTGATTATTATCAATATTCAAAACAGTTGTGCTACTTCATATTTTTGTGGAAACTGTGATACATTTTATTTCTCAGGATTCTTTTATGAATAGAAAGTTGAAAAGAACAGCATTTATTTGAAATATAATCTTTTGTCACTTTTGATCAATTTAATGCATCCTTGCTGAATGAAAGTATTAATTACTTTCAAAAAGAGACTCCAAACTTCTGTATAATAGTGTAAGTTTTGACTGGTGTGTGTTTGTGTTTCAGGTGAAGGCTAAATTCTCCGTAGATGATCACAGTCATTACCTGTTCACCCCGTGTTTGCTCACACAGTGGGTCCTGAATCTGCTGCGATACGACCTGAGCGCAGGTGAACTCAATACATTCATTAAACCAGCGCTAATTCACAAACACATCCCAAAACTGACACCTGAGATTGATTTATGCTGCCTTAAATTGTTGCCAAAATGAGGTATCTTATAAGGCAGCAACAGTCCTGTCAGAAGTACATATGTGATGCCCTAAAATGTCGTCTAGGTAGGCAGCTGACTAGGTTTTGGAGCCATTAGCCTATTTAATGACTTTTATTTCAAATGTTGACTTGCTAAAAGGTGTCTGTAAGGGTTTGGATTTGGGTGTACTGGTTATAGTTAGTGTTCAATTCCAGAAAAATCTGTGAGGTTCTCACCATGCTACAAAACATGTTTTCTGTGTGTGTTTGTGCTTACAGGTAAATCCGCCGTAGATTCAGTCCTTGAGGCGGTTGCGTATGAAGCCCGGCGTCTGTTCAGGGACCGGATCGTGTCCTCTAAAGATCTGAATGTGTTTGATAACATCCTGTCCTCCGTCATCAGGGGCGACTGGGGCTCGGACGCGCTCGACAACATGACAGGTCACACACTCACTGTTACACTACTGTTCACATTCATTAAGGATGCATTAAATTGATCAAAAGGGACAGTAAAGACATTTATAATGTAACAAAGCTTTCTATTTATCCTGAAAACACAAACATATGAAGCAGCACAACTGTTTTCAACACTGATAACAATCAGAAATATTTCTTGAGCATCAAATCAGTATATTAGAATGATTTTTGAAGGATCATGTGACACTGAAGACTGGAGTAATGATGCTGAAAATTCAGCTTTGCATCACGTGAAATAATTATATTTTAACATATATTTACATAGAAAACAGCTGTTTTAAATTGTAATAATATTTCACATTATTACATTATTTGCTGTATTTTTGATCAAATAAATGCAGATTCGATTGGATCCTTTGTTCATTTGTGTTGTGATTTACCACAGATACGTACTTCGTAACATGGGCCGCGTCTCATGAGGGTCGTTCCCCTGGTCAGCCCCTCCCACCGCACGGAAAACCGCTCGGACGTCTCAACGCCAGTGACCTCAGAGAGATTATACACAAGGTAAGAAAAGAAATAAAATTATAACACGTTCATAGTCAGTTGATTTTCGCGATTTAAGTGCATTTTTTAATTAAGTAAATTCCTCATTTGTAAATCTCTTTGGATAAAAGCATCTGCTAAATGTAAATATAATTTTAATGTAATTTATTTTGTGCTTATTATCTTGTTTTGTGTCTCATCAGGGAATAGTTCTGTACGGCCGTGATAACCGTGAGTTGGACATCCTGTTGTTTCCGGAGGTTCTGGACTACATGTCTCGAGTGGACCGTGTGCTGAGCTCTCCGGGCGGGTCTTTGCTGCTAGCGGGACGTAGCGGCGTCGGCCGGCGCACGGCTACATGCGTAGTCAGCCACATGCACGGGGCATCTCTCTTCACTCCTAAAATCTCCCGCTCGTACTCGCTGAAACACTTCAAATCTGACCTCAAAACTGTGAGTCTCAATCCATGCTGACTCTCTGCAAGCTAACAACACAAGACACTCGTTCAGACTCTCTCTCTCTGTAGGTCATGCAGTCGGCCGCTGTGGACGGCCAGCAGGTGGTTTTGTTGTTAGAAGATCATCAGTTTGTTCATCCGGCCTTCCTGGAGATGGTCAATAGTCTGTTGTCGTCAGGTCAGTTCAGACCTCACAGTGTATTGCCAATCAAAATACTTTGCTTCAAAACGAAGCTGTATCATTAGTCATCATATCTGATGTTCGTAACAGGTGAAGTTCCAGGTTTGTACTCCACTGAAGAGTTGGAGCCTCTACTGTCATCTCTGAAAGATCAGGCGTCGCAGGACGGGTTTACCGGTCCGGTGCTTAACTATTTCTCCCAACGTAAGAACTCTCACACACACTATTCCATAAAATGTCTTCACAAGCAATTTTTCTGTGTTGATGCATTTCACATTGCAACATCCCTGTTCCCTAATATAAGTCACTAAAAGCATCTTGAAAAATGCATACATGTACATGTTTAGATGGGGGACATTAGCCATATATTATTCTTTACTCTTCAATCTTCATCTTTTATAATTCTGTTAAAGATTTTATTTATTTTATAAATTTATTACATTGAGTTATTGCTTTTATCAATTTTCTAATGGTTATTTTATTTTATTTTATTTTATTTTTATTTTATTTTAGACCTTGAATGCAATGTAGGTCACTTTGGATAAAATTGTCTGCTAAATTCATAAATGTTTGGGTCTGAGACATTGCTTTTCTCAATTTTTTTTCTCAAAATATTTTCTACATTTGATACTTGCTACTGCTAGCCGGTGGCTGATGATGTTCTCATCCTAGAGAGCATTTTATTGGACGAACATTTGCATACAAGTGCAAGATGTCAAGTACTTTGATCGATTTTCTCAGGAGAGAAAGCCCAGAGAGCAACATGGTGTGGCCCAGATCTGGCCCACATCTGGTACATGTGGATTACACGCGGACCAGATGTGGGCCGGATCTGGGCCGGCACAATGTTGCTGTCAGGGAGACTTTTAAATGCATAAATCTGCTAAAATCTTTTGTCTTTCCAATGACCACAATACTAAAAACAAACACTAAAACATAATACTTTCATCATATGTGTGTGTGTGTTTGCGAGTATTGTTATCATTAACTAAAACTATTAGAAATTATTTTGTTAATTGGAATAAAGCTGAAATAGAATAAAATATAAATATTAGGTGAAAAACGTAAAAAATTTCACAACTAAAATAACTAAAGTAAGTTTAAGATGAAGGATTAAAATGACTAAAACTAAAATAAAAATAAAGCTAAATAAAAAAAAAAATAACCCCTAAAATTATTAAAAATTATGAAATTACTTGAAAACTGAAATTATGAAAAGAAAAGCTAATTCAAAATATTAATAAACACAATAATAGTATATAATAGGGGTGTAACTGTTCACAGAAGTCATGGTTCGTTACGTACCTTGGTTTTGGGGTCACGGTTCGGTACAATTCAATAGGAAAAATGGTCACACTTTAGATTAGGGTCCAATTCTCACTATTAACTAACTATTAACTACAACTTTTGTCTCAATAAACCCCTAATTACTGCTTATTATTAGTTAGTAAGGTAGTTGTTAAGTTTAGGTATTGGGTAGGATTATGGGATGTAGAATATGGTCACATAGAATAAGGCTTTAATATGTGCTTTATAAGTACTAATAAACAGCCAATATCCTAGTAATATGCATGCTAATAAGCAACTAGTTAATATTGATAATTGGACCCTAAACTAAAGTGTTACCAGACAAAGGAACAAATTCACAATGCTAGGTTTCTTTTATTTTATTTTGAACAGACTCTAGTGCAAATCACAGTTTGTTCCACCTAGCAGCTTTTAGTCCCCTAGTTAGTACAGTACAGCCTCCTATAGTGTATTAAGCACTAAACAGTAAACAGAACGCACTCTTAGGTCATATTTTTTTTGCAGGACTGATAAAAAACAAAAGGTATTTGGTCACAATCAGCTACAAAACTGAAAAGCATCTCGTGTTATAAAAGTACAAAATAAACGTGCGTGCGCACTACCTTGTGGACTTTGTTTTCAAACGCTCAAGTCATTTGTGTGTGCGCTGTTCTTTTTATTCTGTGCTTGTTCCTGTTGAGGTGGTTAGCACACAGCATTGCATTACCGCGCACGCCCCCTTCTGGATTGGAGTATGGATCGCCTGCGCCTTACTGTATTCGTCATCTGACTATATGAACCGAACTGTGACGTCCGTACCGTACGGGACGAATACATGTACCGTTACACCCCTAATATATAAATAACAGTTGTTTGTGTGTGTTTGTGCAGGCGTTCAGCAGAACCTCCATGTGGTTTTGATCATGGACTGCACTAATGAGCACTTCACCATTAACTGTGAGAGTAACCCCGCCCTCTACAGGAAGTGCTCAGTTCAGTGGATGGAGGGCTGGTCCGACAGCAGCATGAAGAAGGTGAACAGAGAAACGGTATCAGTGTTGTCGTTTGAGCCACATCTGTATTTATTAATTCATTTTGGTCATGTGACTCGGTTTTTTTTAGATCCCAGAGATGCTGCTGTCAAGGATGGAAGGAGAGGATGAGAAAAATGGAGAAAAACAGAAGAAGAAGAAGAAATCTGGTATGATGTTGAAGAAAAGCGTGTGAACTTAGCTGCACGTGGATGTTAAACTGCTCTCTGATTGGTTGTCTTTCAGCATCCGTGCATTCAGAGCTCTATCGGTCCTTCCTGGCGATCCACGAGTCGTGTCGGGAATTCGGAGCCACGCCTAGTCAATACCTAAGCTTCTTGCAGGTGTACCAGTCCATATACAGCTCCAAACGGAAGGAGCTGACCCACAAACAACAGCATCTACAGGTGAACAGCTTCAGTGATGGAGACAGGAGCTTGAATTTATAATGAGCCCGTATGCTAATGTTTGGGGTCCCGTGTGACTGCAGGCGGGTGTGGCCAAGCTGAATGAAGCGAAGGCATTGGTGGATGAGTTGAAGAGGCGGGCGGCCGAGCAGAGCGGCTTACTGAAGACCAAACAGGCCGAGGCGGATGCCGCCCTGCAGGAGATCACTCTGTCAATGCAGGTTTGTGTTTGAGGCACGTGTGTGTATAAACACGTAGTGTGAAGCTGTTCGGGGGTGTTAACATGTGGTGCGCTTCAGAACGCCAGTGACCAGAAGACGGAGATGGAGAAGATCAAAGAGAGGATGGCACAGGAAGTCTCCAAGATTGAAGAGCGGAAGAAGAAAATAGACGAGGAGCTCAGAGAGGTTCAGGTGAGCACACCTGTCTGCTTGACCTGAGCTTGGGTTATTATTGTTAAACAACACTTGAAACATTTTCTTTAATTGAATCTGAAATAAAATAAAATATAAAAAAATAACTTATTTTATTTTAGCTAGTCCATCAAGACAACATTTCTCTTTTTCGTTTAGTTTAACTTGAAGTACTAAAATAAAATAAAAATAATAAATAAAACTATATAAACATTTTTTTAAGAAAATGACAAAAATACAAAACAAAATGACTAAAACTTTAACTAAAATTAAAGTGAAAACAGACAACATAAAAATATGATTTAATTTAAAATATTAACAAAAATCTAGTTTTTTTTTTAAATTTTGAGCTTTCTAATATTTATAATAATATATTTTTAAATGTTTAATATAATATTTAATATTTTAATGATAAATAATAATAATTTTTTTATTTTAATTTATATTTTATTTTCAATTTGTACTTTTAATTTAGTTTTCATTAGTGTTGACTATATCACTTTTATTTTTATTGTTTTTCATTAAATTTAGCTTTTATTTTAGTTTTAATATTTTAGGTCTGTCAAAGTTAATGCAATCTATAACTGATATAATTTAAATGAACTTTAACGATGATAAATTTATCAGGGTGAGCTAGCTATCACTTGTGGCATTTTGATATTTAAGGCAGGTTATAATTACTTTAATTTTAACTTTTATTTCAGTTAAAGAACTTTTTCATTTAGTTTTCTCTGTTGATAATACCAGTCCCGATCATCTGAATATATCTGCCCTGATCAAACAAGATTATACTATTTTTTTTAAAACCTTTTAAAATATTTTTAGTATGTAATATTGAATTTTTAATTGAGATTTTATTTTCAATTTGTCCTTTTAATGTAGTTTTCATTAGCTTTCACTTTGACAGTTTTAGTTTAGTTAATATACTGTTTATCTAAAACTAAAATTAATTTGTGGTCATTTTTATTTTAGTCTTGGCGTCATGAAAGTGTATTTTAGTTGATCAGATTATGTCAATTTTTATTTTTATTTCAATTAACAGACATGTTTCTTATGTTTGTCAACTGTATTTAGTTTTCATTAATGTTAATAACAGTCCTGATCACATAAACTTGTCCTGATCTTATGTCCAGTGTTACGGAGATGCTCTAAAAACATAAAATTGTATTGTGTGTGTGTGTGTGTGTGTGTGTGTGCTCAGCCCCTGGTCGACGAGGCAAAGCAGGCAGTAGGGAACATCAAACCGGAGTCGCTGTCCGAGATCCGCTCGCTGCGCATGCCGCCCGACGTCATCAGAGACATCCTGGAGGGGGTGCTGAGACTCATGGGAACATTTGACACGTCCTGGGTCAGCATGAAGAGGTGAGAGAGACAGACGGGGATGTGAGTGGGAGCCGCTCTGTCATTATTCATGCTTTATATTATTACCCTTTAACGGCCATAACAGAATGAATTCTGCCTTTATTTATGGTGTTTATCTCTTCCCGGGAAATTAAACTGTCATATTGCTTATTACACCTTCACACTCTTCAGGCTAAATGAATCTAGACTAATTAATGATTTTAATTTAGTGCATTTCCATTGCAAATAGGCGTGTGGTCATTTGCGTTTGGTTAAAATGTTAAATTAGTTGAATAATTGAAGAGCTAATGGAGTGTTTATGAACGCAGTTTCTTAGCCAAGCGAGGAGTGAGGGAAGACATTGTCACGTTTGACGCACGCAACATCACTCATGAAATCCGACAGAGCGTCGAAGAGCTTCTGCACAGAAACAAGGCATCGTTTGACCCCAAGGTCAGAGACACCATTTCATATTGTACATGGAAACTGAACTGACACTTCTTACAATCTCACAAATATTGTCAAAAAAACATTTAATTGTATGCAAATGCAATTAAAGTTTTACAATTTGTAAAATTTACCGTGAACAATCATCTAATCGTCAGTCATTCTTGTGCTGCAGAACGCCAAGCGTGCGAGTGCTGCCGCCGCTCCTCTGGCCGCCTGGGTGAAGGCCAACGTTCAGTACTCGCACGTGCTGGAGAGGATCCAGCCACTGGAGACGGAGCACGCCGGACTGATGGAGTCAGTACACACATCAGCAAAGCATTCTGGACTTTTACAGATGGATTGTTTCTGACACAATGTCTCTGTTTTCTGCCAGAAACCTGCGCAAGACGGAGAACCGCAAGAACAGGCTGGAAAAGGAGCTGAACTCTGTGGGAGAGAAAGTTCTGGAGCTGAAGGAGAAGTAAGACTCATGGGAAACTCGACTCACAGTTGATTCCAATAGATTTTGATATTAGCATTAATATCAAAACACAAAAACAGTCCACTTTTAATTAGATTTCTAAGTAAGATTTCTAATTAGATTTTCTGACTAGGCCAGGGGTGTCCAAACAGACAGAGTTTAGCTCCAACTTACCACAACACACCTGCCTGGAAATTTCCTGTAGGCCTAAAACCTTGATTAGCTAGTTCAGGTGTGTTTAATTGGGGTTGGGGCGAAACTCTGCAGTACAGTGGCCCTCCAGGACCTAGTTTGGACACCCCTGATGTAGGCAGTTCACTAGTTTTTGTGTGTGTATGACATCTCATCTCTGGTGTCCAGGTTTCAGTGTCGTACGACTGAAGCAGCGAAACTGGAGTCTGAGGTGAGCAGAGCGCAAGAGACCATCAGCGCAGCAGAGAAACTCCTGCAGCAGCTGGACGGAGAGCACACGCGCTGGACCGCACAGGTGTGTGTGTGTGTGTGGTTCAGGTATACCCTACGTTGTGGACAAAATGTCCCCACAAGGAAAGTAATATAAAAAATCTTTGACCTTGTGGGGACATTTTTTGGTCCCCATGAGGAAAACAGCTAATAAATCATATTATATGTGTTCTGAAAATGTAAAAATGCAGAAAGTTTTTTGTGATGGGTAGGGTTAGGATTAGGGGAGAGAATATACAGTTTATACAGTATAAAAATCATTATGTCTATGGAAAGTCCCCATAAAACTGTGTGTGTACGGGTACAAATATATATATATACACACACACACTATACTTGTGAAATATTATGACAGCTGACTAGTGAGGACATTTTACTGGTCTTCACTAGTTAAAAGGGCTTAAAAATCATCCAAAACATGTTTTTATTTAAATCTAGTGTTTTGCACATGATTCTGTGATGGGTAAGTTTAGGGATAGAGGTTCGGTTAGGCCATAGAAAATATCATTTAAGGATTAGTTCACTTCAGAATTAAAATTTCCTGATAATTTACTCACCCCCATGTCATCCAAGATGTTTATGTCTTTCTTTCTTCACTCGAAAAGAAATGAAGGTTTTTGAGGAAAACATTCCGGGATTTTTCTCCATATAGTGGACTTCACTGGGGTTCAACGGGTTGAAGGTCCAAATGTCAGTTTCAGTGCAGCTTCAAAGAGCTCTACATGAGGAATAAGGGTCTTATCTAGAGAAACCATTGGTCATTTTGTAGAAAAAATAAAAATTATATACTTTTTAACCACAAATGCTCATCTTGCACTGCTCTGCGATGCTCCACGCATTACGTTATCATGTTGGAAAGGTCACATGACGTAGGTGGAAGTATCGCGGTAGAGCGAAAAACTCCATCTCATTTTGTCCTCCAACTTCAAAATTGTCCGACATCGTTGTTTTACCTTTTTTTTGTAAAGGCCGTTTGTCTTAGTCTTTGCATGTTCGCTTTGTAAACACTGGCTCGGTACTTCCGCCTACTTCACATGTGACCTTTCCAACGTGATTACGTAATGCGTGGAGCATCGCACAGCAGTGCAAGACGAGCATTTGTGGTTAAAAAGGATATAATTTTTATTTTATTTTTTAGAAAATGACCGATGGTTTCGCTAGATAAGACCCTTATTCCTCGTCTGGGATCATGTAGAGCTCTTTGAAGCTGCACTGAAACTGACATTTGGACCTTCAACCCGTTGAACCCCAGTGAAGTCCACTATATGGAGAAAAATCCTGGAATGTTTTCCTCAAAAACCTTCATTTCTTTTCGACTGAAGAAAGAAAGACATGAACATCTTGGATGACATGGGGGTGAGTAAATTATCAGGAAGTTTTAATTCTGAAGTGAACTAATCCTTTAGCCTGATATAAAATCAATAGTCTATGCAATGTCCTGAAACAAACGTGTGTGTGTGTGTGTGTGTGTAGGTGGATGAGATCAGTGAAGAGCTGGACACTCTTCCTAAGAGAGCTCAACTATCTGCTGCTTTCATCACGTATCTGCCTGCGGCTCCTGAAGACCAGCGGCGCAGCAGCCTAGACGACTGGATGAGCAGCTCAGGACTACAGAGTAACACACACACACACACACACACACACATTCAGTTTCATGAGTTAACATAGTGAAAATCATCACACTTGTGCTGTCACTTGTAAAACATATTTTGCGTAGACTACACAATTGTTTTAGTTTTTAGTTTTAGTTAACAACATTGTCATTGAACAGGAATGCATCACTCAATCAGTAAACACACAGCATCTGACTTTGCAAACATTAATAATTACGTTTGACACAATTTTTAGCTCTTCTGATTGGCCGAGGCTTTAACAGCCATGTCCTCTGATTGACAGAGTTTGATTTGCGTCACTTCCTGTGTTCTGAGAGTGAGCAGCTGATCTGGAAGGGTGAAGGGTTGCCGTCTGACGACCTGTCGATGGAGAACGCTCTGGTCATCCTGCAGGTATCACACACATAGACCGCTCTGTTCATCTATGTTCCCATAATGCCCAGTGTTCACTTATTCATGTCTGTCCGCATGCCGACATCAGATGAATGAACTTAGATCAAGGGTAAGATTGAACACGTTTACTTAGAAGTGTTGACTTCCCAAACTATACTATACTATCAACTAGTCCTAACTCACCCTACACCTACAGGCCTGTTCACACCAGGAGAGATGAGACAAAGCGCCACAAAATCCAAACTTTTTCACATGACCAATAACATCCATCAAGAACATAAAAATGTTAAATCTTGATTTCATGTCAACTTTAACGCACAGTAAAACGTCATATGTTTCATTTACAGTACATTTACATTTATGCATTTGGCAGATGCTTTTATCCAAAGCAACTTACATTATATTTAATATATACAGTGTTATATATATATATATGTCCTGTCCTGAAGTGGAACATGCGTCTTATTGGTCAGTGAGTTTATATTGCAAAAATTGACCTAAATAATGGAAAAAATGTCACTTGATTGCAAGTAAAGTTTCACTGTGTGAACAGGCCTTAAATAAAACCCCTGGCGTGAATATCTTGTTAACTAAGACATTTTTTAACCTTGTTTAATGTCTAATATAGCAGATTTGTTTGGGATGTATGATCTCATGTGATCTGATTGAACCCTTTGACACGTGTGTGAGAAGTTTATAATTAGTGTTCTTATGGAGTCTGGTTTCTATGGTGACCCACCTCATGTTGCCATAGAGAACAAGTGAAATGAAGGAACACGTGCAGGAAATAGAATCTGACGAAACCTGTCAGGAACACGTCTGGCTCATACTTCACTGTGAAATCAACATTAAAAAGTATATTTTGCATAAAAAAAATGAAGCCTGTTTTAAGATTTTATGAATTCTGACATGATAATTGAACACATTTTTCCTCCAGATTCTCATGGTTCGGGGTGAAATATGAGCTGTTCCTGATCTGGTTGTACAGGAGTTACGGCTGCTTCACACAGAACGCCTTTTTGCTTTGAAAAACATGAGATGCGGGCAGTGGATTGGGGAAAACTTGCGAGGCGTCTTTTAAAAGTTGAACTGATTTTAACTTGAGCGGCGCATTTGCGAGCACGCCGTGTCATGAGTGAGACGCTGAGTGCAAAGGTCAAACACGTCTGTCTAGCGTGTTTACATAGAAAAAATAATGGAAAAGTAGCGCAGTGGAATGGAAAAACGTGTTCTGTGTGAACGGCCCCTTATAATGTCATTATTAAATATAATCCTCTCTTTTCCTCCTCTCCTCCTCTGCTCTCCTCTCCTCCTCTTCTCCTCTCCTCCTCTCCTCCCCTCCTCCCCTCTCCTCCTCTCCTCTCCTGCCCTCCTCTTCTGCTCTCCTCCTCTCCTCTCCTCTCCTCCTCTGCTCCCCTCTCCTGCCCTGCTCTTCTGCTCTCCTCCTCTGCTCTCCTCTGCTCTCCTCTCCTCCTCTCCTCCTCTGCTCCCCTCCTCCTCTGCTCTCCTCCTCTGCTCCCCTTCTCCTCTCCTCCTCTGCTCCCCTCCTCCTCTCCTCCTCTGCTCTCCTCCCCTCCCCGCCTCCTCTCCTCTCATTCTCTGCTCTCCTCCTCCTCTCCCCCTCCTCTCCTCCTCTCCTCTCCTCTCTTCCTCTGCTCTCCTCTACTCTCCTCCTCCTCTCCTCTTCTCCTCTGCTCTCCTCTACTCCTCTGCTCTCCTCCCCTCCCCGCCTCCTCTCCTCTCATTCTCTGCTCTCCTCCTCCTCTCCCCCTCCTCTCCTCCTCTCCTCTCCTCTCCTCTCCTCCTCTGCTCCCCTCTCCTCCTCTTCTGCTCTCCTCCTCTCCTCTCCTCTCCTCCTCTGCTCCCCTCTCCTCCTCTGCTCTCCTCCCCTCCCCGCCTGCTCTCCTCTCCTCCTCTGCTCTTCTCCCCTCCTCCTCTGCTCTCCTCCCCTCCTCTGCTCTCCTCCTCTCCTCTGCTCTCCTCTCCTCCTCTCCTCTCCTCTCCTCCTCTCCTCCTCTGCTCTCCTCTCCTCCTCTCCTCTCCTCTCCTCCTCTCCTCCTCTCCTCCTCTGCTCTCCTCCTCTCCTCTCCTCCCCTCCTCTCCTCTCCTCCTCTGCTCTCCTCCTCTCCTCTCCTCCTCTCCTCCTCTGCTCTCCTCCCCTCCCCACCTCCTCTCCTCTCATTCTCTGCTCTCCTCCTCCTCTCCTCCTCCCCTCCTCTCCTCCTCTCCTCTCCTCCCCTCCCCTCCTCTCCTCTCCTCCTCTCCTCCTCTGCTCTCCTCCTCTCCTCTCCTCCCCTGCTCTTCTCCCCTCCTCCTCTGCTCTCCTCCTCTCCTCTACTCTCCTCCTCTGCTCTCCTCCTCTCCTCTCCTCTCCTCCTCCTCTTCCTCTCCTCTCCTCTTTTCCTCTCTAGAGTGCTTCTTGTCCGTTCTTGATCGATCCGTCCTCCCGTGCGACAGAGTGGTTGCGAACTCATCTGAAAGCACATCGTCTGGAGGTCATAAACCAACAGGTAAAAATACACGTGTCTGGGCCGTATGTCAACTGTAATACTGTAATACTGTTTCCCACAATGCAAAGTACTCTCAATTAAAACACAATTTCAGACATCTCCTTCTCAACTCATTTTGGCCTGTCCAAATATAAACAATAACAATTAATTTTATTTTACTTTTTTATTTTTTATTTTACTTTTTTATTTTGTTTATTTTTTTATGTCAGTGTTCCATCAACCAGTGTTATTTTAGTATAATTCAGATAATGTTATATATTTTTATAAATTTTTTAAAAAAAATTTATGTTTGCATTTTCATTTAAATTCTAGTTAAAGTTTTAGTAATTTTGTGTTTTTTTTTGTCATTTTAAGATTTTGTTTTAAATTTATTTTAGTTTTAGTTATTTTAGTACATCAAGTTAAATTAGAAATGTTGCCTTGGCAGCTATTTCAAGTAATAAAAATGTTTTTATTTTAATGGTTTTAGTTTCAGTTCACTATAATAACCCTGGTCATAACCCCTGAAATCGCACATGTACGTTTATTTGACTTTATCTGATTGGTTCTGTCTCAGGACGCTAACTTCATGACGGTGTTGGAGTTATCCGTGCGCTTCGGTAAAACTCTGATCGTTCAGGAGATGGACGGCGTGGAGCCCGTCCTGTACCCGCTGCTGCGGCGAGATCTCATCGCACAGGGTGAGTACAGTGAGTGTGTGTTAGCTAGACACGAGAGATGTCTTGAGGCGATCTCAAGGGTCGGTATCGGGGCCAATTAAGCATTTTTTTAAATTGATCGGTATCGGCTATCCTAAGCCCAAACCTTTATTTTACGTCAGGTGTCGTGCACTCGAAAATCATTCATTTACCATTGCCTTAGCGCGTTTCTATGGTTTGCATATTGCTTTGGACTTGCCTGACAGACTGGCATTCTAACACCTCAAGCTTCATGCTTTCTAACCTTATCTCCACTTTTTTGTTTTTGTTGCAATTATACTGCTTATTTTACATATACAATACAAGAAGTTTATATCAGTAGTCCCATATTAATAATTGTGACAACATAGTCTGTTTACAACGTCTACCATTGTAACAGATGTTTATATCTACTATACTAATACAGTATATATACAATATACACAGTCATGTTATAACTGAATTAATTTCTTTAAAAAAAAACTTACTGACCCCAAACTTTTGAACTGACCCCAAACTTTAACTTTGTATTCTGATTCGCTGTGATTTTGTCAGTTTACTTTCAGTAAAGACTGAAAAATTATTTGAGGCTTGAAACGTGTGGCATCACACATGGTTAGAATATAGAGTTAGACGCTTCTAAGACACACACACACACACACACAACTCTCCTGTAGTGTGTTTATCCTCCTGTCTCAGCTGTATGTATGAAATAAGACCCGCAGGCATCTCTGAAGCCTTCTCCATATGCTGCTGTGTGTGTGTGTGTGTGTGTGTGTGTGTGTGTGTGTGTGTGTGTGTGGAGCAGATATGGCTGAGTCTATCAGGGACCGGCGGGAGGCAGATAAACGAAGAGCTTTTCAGCGCTTGGATGAGGAGAGAAAGAGAGAGGGAAATTAAAGTGTGTGTACAGACTACTGCATTGCAGACATACAGGAGAGACAACACACACACACACACACACACACACACACACAGTGTCGTGTTCAATTTGGCAACTCCACAAATCCTCTTATAAGAAGGGATTCCACACCAATCTCGGCTGTATTCATTCACGCTGTTTTCATACTACTCGTTTTTCAGCAGTATGCACTACATACTGTGCTGAGTACGTGGATTTGTGTTATGCACAGAATCAGTGTTATTTTTGTATTATTCATATACTATATATATATATATATATATATATATATAATTATAATATATAATTTTTAAGTTTTTTCATCTAATATATATATTTTATTTCAGTTCCTGGAATATATTGGAATATAATACAATATAATAAGGTCATGTGCCAACACAATACTAGTACTTCATTATGAACATGATTCATTCTGCTCTTTATGTGTGTGTGTGTGTGTGTGTGTGGCAGGGCCACGATACGTGGTTCAGATCGGAGACAAAGTCATCGACTATAATGAGGATTTCCGTCTGTTTCTGGCGACCCGTAACCCCAGCCCCTTCATCCCACCTGACGCTGCGTCTCTCATCACTGAGGTGAACTTCACCACCACGAGAGCAGGACTACGGGGACAGGTAACACACACACACTCACTTATGACAAGCCACTTATTAACTGCTCCGACTCCATAAAGATCATCATTATTGTGTGTGTGTGTGTGTGTGTGTGTGTGTGTGTGTGTTTAGCTGCTAGCGTTGACCATCCAGCAGGAGAAACCAGAGCTGGAGAGCGAAAAAACGAAGCTCCTGCAACAGGAAGAGGAGAAGAAGATACAGCTCGCTCAGCTGGAGGAGTCGCTGCTGGAGGTACTGAAGCAACAATCCCAGCATGCTCCTCTACACGTGATATTCTAAGGTTTACTGCAGGGGTTTTCAATCTTTGACCGAGGGACCCCCATCCTAAAATTTAAAAGTCAGCATTTTGTATGTATAAAGTTTTTTGTATGTATATGTATAAAGACATTAATACTGTGAAAAATTAATATTATAAATATGTGTAAAATACTATTTGGAAAATACGTAGTTTAAATCATTACTTTTTTTAAACACTATAGTACTGTTAGATACATTATTTATTTAAATCAAATATTATTTATTTTAATATATTCATTTATTTAAATCAAATTCCATTAATTTATTATTTTAATAAAATGTATTTATTATTTATTTAAATCAGATTTAATTCATTTATTTTACTCAATTATTTATTAATTTTTTTATATTTCTTATTTATTTAAATAAATTATTTTAATATTACTATTCTTATAATTAATTATAATACAATTTTATTTTAATAATATTTTAATTTATTTCAATTATTATTTTTTTAATATTTTTTATATTTCTTATTTATTTAAATAAAATTATTATTTTTATATTATTATTCTTATAATAAATTATAATAAAATAATTTTAATATTATATTTTTTATATTTCTTATTTATTTAAATAAAATTATTAATACTATTCTTATAATTAATTAATTATAATACAATTTTATTTTAATAATATTTATTTATTTCAATTTATTTATTTGTTTAAAATATTTTTTATATTTCTTATTTAAATAAAAATATTATTTTAATATTATTATTCTTATAATAATTATAAAAAATGAATAACATATTGTTTTATATTTCTTATTTAAATAAAATTATTTTAATTTTACTATTCTTATAATAGTTAATTATAATAAACATTTATTTTAATAATATTTTTTTATTTATTTCAATTATTTATTTATTTAAATATTTTTTATATTTCTTATTTATTTAAATACAGTTATTTTTATATTATTATTCTTATAATAATTAATTATAATATTTTTTTAAATTTTAATAATATGTTTTTTTACTCAAATTTTGTTAGTAAACTTATTTAGTTTAATATTTTATTATCTATATATTTTTACATTTTTTACAGTGAATTTCTCTTAACGTTTCCACTCCCTTGTGGGTCCCTGGACACCAGTTTGAAAACCCCGGCTTTACTGGATGTTTTTCTCCAAATACGCAACAAACAGTGTGTGTTTTTTTTGTCTGTGTGTGTGTGTGTGTGTGTGTAGACTCTGGCGACGGCTCAAGGGAATATCCTGGAGAATAAGGAGCTGATCGAGTCTTTGAACCAGACCAAAGCAAGCAGCGCTCTGATCCACCAGTCGCTGACTGAATCCCACCGCCTGCAGACGTCACTCGACCAGGTGATGCTGGGAAGAGTGTGATTATGACAAAGATACCAGGAATGAATGAAACAGCAGGTGGCACCAGTGTAACATCAGTCTGTGTCCATGTGTCTGTAGGAAAGGGACGCGTACCTGCCGCTAGCCGAGACCGCCAGTAAGATGTACTTTGTGATCACGGATCTGTCCAAGATTAATAACATGTACAGGTTCAGTCTGGTGTCGTTCCTGCGACTCTTCCACAGAGCGCTGCAGACCGAACAGGTGACGTGGAAACACACTTCACACACACATGCACTGACAAAATAATGCATTAGTGAAGCTAACTGTGTGTGTGTGTGTCTGTGTGTGTGTGTGTGTGTGTGTGTGTGTGTGTGTGTGATGCAGGAAAGCGAGAGCACCGATGTGAGGATCTCCACGCTGGAGATCAGTCTGAAGAACATGGTGTACGAGTATATCTGCCGCTCACTCTTCAAGGTATCGCACACTGAATCCCGCATTATGTTCCCATTGAGATGACCCCGCCCACCTAAAACCCCCAGCACCAATCAGAGCCCTCGTTATGTTCCCATAACGATGACCCCACCCACTTAAAAATGCATGGCAATCATCTCATTTATGAGTATATATTTGTAAATGAAATAATTTTATTTCAGACAGTTTGATTTGATGCAGCCCAACAAAATTATTAGTGTTTGTCCGCTGACTGAATGTGTTCAGCATGTTGACAGAACCTGCTTTTCTTTAGTGGAAAAGTATGAATGGCCCTCCAGCACTGGCAATGTGTCACATTCATTCATTTATGCATTTGCCAGACGCTTTTATCCAAAGTGATTTATATTGCATTTAAGGTATACATTTTATCAGTTCATGCAGTCACTGAGAATCTGAATATTATCATCTAAAATGATGAATCTGTGTGTCCGTTTACAGGCAGATCAGTTGATGTTTGCGCTGCACTTTGTGAAGGGAATGAACCCAGAACTGTTCCAGGAGAACGTAAGTGTGTGTGTGTTGAGCTGCACGATTCTGGATAAATTGAGCAATTTTTTTGCTTGAAACAGAGATCACGATTCTCCCACGATTCTGAACAGACAACTAAACAAAATAACGTGATTTACTAGAGGTTCTGACAAAATTTTTATTTGCTGCAGATTTGAAATAGATTTGCTGTCTATTTAAAAATATTTAATCGGTTTGAATGAATGATTCAATGACTCACTCATAAAGACTTCACTAATTTAATTACTGGAAGAATCAGCATTTTTAAATGAATCTCTTGAATGAATGATTCAATGACTCGCTCATAAAGCCTTTACTTATTTCATTACTGGATGAATATGCATTTTTAAACGAATATCTTGAATGAATGATTCAATGACTCACTCATAAAGCCTTTACTTATTTCATTACTGGATGAATATGCATTTTTAAACAAATCTCTTGAATGAATGATTCAATTACTCAAAAAGCCTTCACTTATTTCATTACTGGATGAATAAGCATTTTTGAATGAACCTCTTTATTGAATGATTCAATGACTCATTCATAAAGCCTTCACTTATTTCATTACTGGATGAATCAGTATTTTAAAACAAATCTCTTTTTTGAATGATTCAATGACTCACTCATAAAGCCTTCACTTATTTCATTACTGGATGAATCAGCATTTTAAAACAAATCTCTTGAATGAATGACTCAATGACTCACTCATAAAGCCTTCATTTATTTCATTACTGAATGAATCAGCGTTTTTAAATGAATCTCTTGAATGAATGATTGAATGACAAATACATTTTTTAACATTCACTTGTCGCCACCTACTGGTGTAACGATGTAATTCATACAGTCTGTATTTGAAGCATCAAGTTATTTTCAAAAGGTGATTTGCTATATTTTGATCGCTTCCGTAGACATCAGTGTTTATATCCAAACTATAAACTTTTATCCCAGTACTTGTGTGATCATTTGAATGATTGTAAGACAGAAATAACGATACTGTGTGGTTGAAAGACTGTTTGTGAAGCTGTTTCATATCTATTCATGACAACTGCTGTCTCTGGATCAGAACGCAGATCTAAATGTTCACTGTGATCGTAGTTGTCAAAGGTTTAATAGACACAGGTAAATCGTTGTCATTTAGTAATAAGATCGTGTGGGTGTTTGAACACCCTTGGTGTGTCTCTAGTGTGAGCACTAAACTCTCAGAAGGAATCCTGAATGAATGATAACGTTTCTATTTTGGGTCGTCTACAGCAGCGGCTCTGACAAAACAAATGTGCTGTTATTATTCCTGCCAGTAAAGCACAATAAAACTGAATCACTCTTGTGTGTTTGTGGCGCTCTGACTGCAGGAATGGGACGTGTTCATTGGCCTGATCGTTGGAGACATGGTTCGGAAGACGGTATGAATCTCTCCACATTTTTCTCGATGAAATAACACTCATCTCCTCTCCTCAGTCAAATAAATTCTCTCTCTTTCTTCAGGACTCCCAGAAGTCTCTGCGAGAACAGTTTCCGTCTTGGATTGATCAAGAGAGGCTGATGGCTGTGGCTCTGCTCAAGGTAATAAGGGCCTATGATTTCCGTGATGAGGAAAACATGAGTGGAAACCAGTCATAAAAATGGAATTTACAGTATAACATGAAATGCCACAGATTTGGGCAAATTTTGGATGAATAAATGAAAAGTTCTCTCCGTGTCTCTCTCCAGAGCACATTTCCAGTGTTGTATCAGTCTCTCTGTCTGAATGACGCAGACCTGTGGCTCACATTCTCACGCAGTTCCTGCTGCGAACAGGAAATCCCGCCTCCCATTGCCAAGAAGATCTCCCTCTTTCAGCAGGTCAGCTGTCAATTAACAGTATGCACCAATCAGAGTACTCAGATGAAACTGGCTCTTTATTTCTCTGTTTCTTTCTCAGGTGTTGGTGGTTCAGGCGTTACGGCCGGATCGGTTACAGAGTGCGATGGCAGCATTTGCCTCTCAAGCTTTGGGTAAGTGAAGAGAGACGACACACACACACACACACACTCTGACACACACACAGATCAGAATCAGGCATGTATAATATCTGATGGCTGACTCTCACTCTTTGTCATCAGTTTGTGTCTCTGGAGTTTAATTATGATTCACAGAGTGATCTCAACCTTCAGATATATTATAAATACCTCATGCACAGCTCTTTCTCTCTCTCTCTCTCTCTCTCTGTGTGTGTGTGTGTGTGTGTGTGTGTGGTCGATACAAGGCTATTGATTTAGGTTTAGTCATCAGCTTATTATAACTTTCTCAAATCAGCCAAGTGTGAAACCACACACACACAATTAGTGCTGATTGATGCTCTCTAGGGCCACTTCCAATGAGACACAATTAAAACCTGAGCAAACACAACATTCATCTCTTTTACCTGCAACACACACACACACACACACACACACACACAACATGCCCTAATACTGAAAACCGTGAGGACACAAACATGTACAATTAGCCTTATAATACTGTCTGCATGGACGGATGGACGGACGGACGGACAGATAGATAGATAGACTGGTAAATACATACATAAATAGATAGATAGATAGATAGATAGATAGATGTTTAGCTCCTCGGTTCCTCTTGGTTTCTCAAGGACTGAAATGTTTCATCTGTATGAAGTTTCGTTTTCTCCCTCTTCATCTTCTCTAGATTTATTCCAGTTAATTTGTTCTTTTATTGGAGTCTGTGTGTGTTTTATTAGCATGTCTAACGATTCCAGTGAATTACAGCAGTTACATTGATGAGCACAGGTGGAACTGTAGCGTGAAGCGCACATAAAACTAATGATATGAGAAGTACAGCAGTGATGGAGACGAGTTGTGATGGTTCAGTCCTGAGGGTCAGTGTGAGAGTCCTCCAGCAGAGGGAGCTGCTCACGTCTCTGTTCAGCTCTTGGGTTTGAGGAATTTGATGATGGAAATGGTGTTATTTTACAATTATCGATTCATGCTTGGACTTTATATCTCATGTCCTTAAACAGCAGTTTGCCTCACTTACTAAAATTTATGAGAGAACTACCAATTGAACTCTTGACAGAAATGTGCTTTTAAAGTCCTCCACTTTTCTCTTTTAATTCATCAGCTGTGAGACCAAAGCTCTGTAGAGCTGATTTTTATTCGTAGGCTTGTGCGTTAACGTTTAAGCTGTCTAAATAATGTTTGTAAAGATTTGTTCATCTAATAATGTTACAGTTTTAGTTTAGATCATGATAACAGGCAGCAACCGTCCATCAGGAGAGACTCTGAATTCAGACAGTAGATGAGGTTGTTCTGATCGATTTGGCAATTTGTACATTTCAATATTGAATTGAATCCATCCTGAGCCAAAGCCCTGACTCACTCCATTACCTGTTTGTGCTGATTGATCAGATTTTACACTGTGTTTCTCCGGTCTTGAAGATCACGGATAGAAATAGATAAAAAATAATACAACAAAAGGTGTGTACATTATTAGGGGTTCAAAGCGTAGCACTGAAACTCTATTGTAATTGTAAAAATTTCCAAGCATCAGCATTCTTCCCTAAAAGTGATCGGGGAGACCAAACCGTAAGTTGTAGAAGTTTGAAACTTTGAGGGCTGGTAGTACTCACACCGTCTACAGCGTCACCAAGGATCGGCCTGAAGGGGGCGCTACAGCAGTCAAAAGTACGAAATGGCTCATAACTTCTAAACCGTTAAGCGTAGGCTAACATAAGCAAAATTTTCGGGTATTTTGGACATTTTGAAAAACCTACTTTTGCGAACTAGTCCTAGGTTTTTGACCCGATCGTAACCAAACCAGTGCAGTGAGATTCGCTGGAGTCTGATTGTCAATAGTTATCAAAAAAAGTTGAAATTCCGATTCACGATCCCTAAGGGCCGCCAAAACATTCGAAGGGGGCGGAGCCACTTTTACTAAAATGGCTATAACTCGTGAACGGAATGAGATATTTTCACCAAACTTGGTACACCTGTGTAAGAGCACATTCTGTGGTCGCGTGAAAAAAGATGCGGCGACTGGCCACATGGTGGCGTTATAACAGGAAAAAAAATGGAAAATGGCTATAACTACTTCACCGTTAGTCCGATTGACTTGAAAATTGGCATGCAGTGTCTTCATCCGAGGTGCCATGACTGTCTATGAGGACATAGAGACAGAGCGCATTTAGTATAATCTGAAAACCACGCCCACCGGGGGGGAAACAATCCAAGCGTCTCCATTGACTTTGTATTGCGTGAGGCTGCCTCCTTGTCATTTCTGACTTATTACAAAAAACAGAACAATGTCTAAAAGCTGCTATGTGACAAGGTGTACAGCAAACAAGCTAAAAAACCCAGAACTAAGTTTTTATAAGCTGTCGACCCCAAAAAACGAATGTTTAAGGACACAAAAGTGGATACAGGCAGTGAGACAGAGCGCAACGGGTCATATTACTATAAGAAATAAATTGGAGGGGAACATAATCGGCGACAGGTTATGCTAAACAAACAAAGAAAAAAAAACATTAATTATTTTTAACCATGTCAAAGAATTATTTCACCTGTCGCCGAATACGTTCCCCTCCAATGCATTTCTTATAGTAATATGACCCGTTGCGCTCTGTCTCACTGCCTGTATCCACTTTTGTGTCCTTAAACATTCGTTTTTTGGGGTCGACAGCTTATAAAAACTTAGTTCTGGGTTTTTTGGCTTGTTTGCTGTACACCTTGTCACATAGCAGCTTTTAGACATTGTTCTTTTTTGTTTTAAGCCAGAAATGACAAAGAAGCAGCCTCACGCTATATAAAGTCAGTGGGGACTGTTGGATTGTTTTCCCCCCCGGTGGGTGTGGTTTTCAGATTATGACGCGTATCGCTCTGTCTCTATTGACGTATCTCAAAAAACATGTCCGCCATCGGCCATTGAAGTTTGAGCAGCTATCAGACGAGGTTAATGGAGGCGATTGGAACGAAACTTGCTGGGCCTGTTTGACTCACGGCCCTAGAGGCCTGTGAGAAATTCAAAAGAAATCGGCCACCAGGGGGGCGCTTTCGCATTTTTCACGTGCGTAAAGGATCGTGTATCGCGTGATTTTTCGCCCACGACATTCATACCACATGGTAGAACATCTCATTCTGAGCAACTTTGCCTCTAGAACCGCCACTGTCCACCAAATCATTCGTTAAATATTGGAGATTATTTCAAAAACCAACTCTAACTAGTCCTATGTTTTGGCTCAACCTCGATAACCTTTAAAAAGCTTTATAAACCATATATTTCCTATGGTAAATTGCCTGTATTTGCTGTAAATGGTCTATTCCATCTATGATCGAGATGGTTACAGGTTTGCTAATTAAAACATTATACCTTTTTACGCAAGTGCTTAAAGGCCTTAAAGCGCTTGAACCCCGATAATTTGCTTCTGATAGATATCTTGGACCATTTGTTTTCAGTGCTGGGCTGATGATACCCAAACCCACCGACAGCTGGCATAAAACCCTCTGTTTTGGTCATGGTGGGTGATGTGTAACCTTAGAGTCCTGGAAACAGCACAAATCATCAGTGTGAACTGCAGCCTTCTCATTTCCAAACACTCTCCCTGTCTCTCTCTCACACACACGGGTCTTGTTACTGATAATACAGCAGCTTTGCCTTCACCAGCGGTTCCGCAGCCACATTCAGTAAAATTAATTGCCTAATTAGCAAATAAAATGGCTTGCTTGCCAGCGACTGTGGTTTAGTATGCAAGACATTTAGTCCAAGGGCGAACCATTGGTTAGTCTGTGATTAGCGTTTCCAGTGTACTCTGTAATTCATTTTTACAAACACTATTGATTTTGGTCCAGGAAGAGAGAGGGAGGACTATAGGGAGACTGGGATATATTTTTAACAGTATGTGCTATGCGATCGGCGCTCATCTATTGTCTGAGTGCTGACAAGAGTCGGCCTGTGGTCTCGGTTTAATGTAGTTGACTGTGGTAATGATGCCAGACGAAACCTCATTGCAATAACTGTCTGGATGCGAGTGCTTCTCACTGTACAATGCAGTGGATGAACACCTGGAACATAACCTGTTTCTAAATACAAGTTACCGAGTACTTCAGTCTGTGAAAGAAATGAATACTTTTATTCATCAAGGATGCATTAAATTGATCAAAAGTCACAGTAAAGACATTTATAATGTTAAAAAAGATTCTATTTCAAAC
The DNA here is from genome assembly GCA_039654765.1 of Mylopharyngodon piceus. Lineage (NCBI taxonomy): Eukaryota > Metazoa > Chordata > Actinopteri > Cypriniformes > Xenocyprididae > Mylopharyngodon > Mylopharyngodon piceus. Next base: position 1,104,068 of record CM077447.1, read on the forward strand.
AAATGAAATTACTTTCTATTAGGGCTGCACAATTAATAGAATTTCTAATCACGATTACGATTATGGATGCAGCGATTACGTAATCGTTCAAAGGTGCGATTACAAAAAAAATATCCACTTACATTATAACCCAGCACATAAGGAACTACCAGTGACGTAAGTGTGCGCTGATTGGTCGAACCAGCACCCGCCATTTTTAAAAAGCTGTCTACACAGCATATATTTACTCACGAGCTAACTCTACAAACATGGAAAACAGTGATAGCTGGACCTCTCAACCTTATGCTAAGGAGAAAATCCAGCGCGACTTTGAGCGGACCAAGCGAAACGATTATGTATTTCTGCTCAGCTAGCGACATTGGGCATCAACCACACGGCAAAAGCTAATACTTTTCATGTACTTTGTACTTTCTTTGTATAACAGTTCTATATAATAATGTATTAGACAGGACTGTTAAATAGATCATAAACTAATGAAGACGGAGAATCTAGCTGAGTTGTTCTCAGCGCCGTCAAAATAAAAGTCACAACAAGCGCATTTTACGTCACTTCAGAGTTCCTACTGGCGGTGCAAATGCAACCAGGAAAAAGTAATAAAAACAATGAAAAAAAATTTCAAGAAGTGTTTTCAGCTTGTTTTTTATTTTTTTTTGTAAAACTATGACATGCAGTTACTTCAAACAATGGTATAAAGCTATTCAAAACATCATTCAATGTAAATTGTTATAATCGTAATTAATAATCGCAATTACAATTTCAAGGGAATAATCGACAATTATGTTTTTTTTCATATTCGTGCATCCCTACATTCTGTTCATCAAAGAATCCTGAATAATAAAATGTATCACAGTTTCCACATAACTATGAAGCAGCACAACTGTTTTCAACACTGATAATAATCATTAATGTTTCTTGAGCAGCAAATCAGCATGTTAGAATGATTTCTGAAGGATCATGTGACACTGAAGACTGGAGTAATGATGCTGAAAATTTAGCTTTGATCACAGGAATAAATTACAGTTTACTATATATTCACATAGAAAACAGCTATTTTAAATTGAAAATATTTCACTGTTTTTACTGTATTTTTGATCAAATAAATGCAGCCTTGGTGAGCAGAAGAGACTCTTTCAAAAATATAAAACAGTGCACTGTTCCTTTAAGAACTGCCTCTGGATTATATTACAAGTTAGCAAGAATTTCTTATAGTTCTGCTTGGTTGGATCTCAGTGCTTGATGGAGACTAAAGGTTGTGTGTGTGTGTGTGTGTGTGTGTGTGTGTGTAGTTGATGGAGGCTGGCAGATCTCCTGATGGTTTTCCAGCCACCACCGTCTCGCTTCCGTGGAGATAATCAGAACTGTAGATTTTCCTGTAAACAACACAGACACAGTTTTCTCCTGAAAGAGCCCGCAGAAGGCTCAGCATGTCCAGGTCTGTGACGACACACACACACACTGAGTGTGTCTCCCCCGAGGCTCACACACACACCTTACAGGATGTTCTTCAGCGCTCAAAACACCTTACGGTGTCAATTACCCTTCACTCAGGGGTCCTTCTGTTCCTCTCTCCTCTGTTTTTGTCTTTGTCACTGATCCTATCTATCGTTTCCTTCTTTTTCCTGGTAAACGAGCTATAAATGTGAAGAACACCTCGGCTGGAGACGATGCGTCACTCTAGATCGAATGGGTTTGCATGCAGGGTTACGCTGAAGCTATAATTATTACAAGGCTAAAATAAATAATAACTCCTCATGAATAGTAATGTCCGTTCCACTGCCATTAGCTCTAATGCCGCGTCATTAGGAGTTAAAGCAGAACTCACTAAATCTTTAAGTACGTCCTGACTAGCAGAAGACCTTTTCCCCTGTTGCCGCCACGTCCTGAAGAATTATTCTGAGCCTCGGCCTCCGCTGACTCCAAATACATACGGCACGACAGTTAAACAGCTAAATAACACTTTACAATAATGTTCAGTTTGTCAAGATTTGTTAATGCTTTAGGTGTAGTGAAATGACAGTCAACGACAACAAATAATTTGTTTTATTATAAACATTTATTATTCCAAGTTGTAACATTTAACATTTCAAATTGTAAAAATTAACATTTTATTTTATTTTATTTTTAATCCTGTTGTAACATTTAACATTTCAAGTTATATAAATTAACATTTTATTTTATTTTATTTTACTTTACCCTGTTGTAACATTTAACATTTCAAGTTGTATAAATTAACATTTTATTTTATTTTATTTTATTTTATTTTATTTTAACCTTGTTGTAACATTTAACATATCAAGTTGTAAAAATTAACATTTTATTTTATTTTATTGTATTTTATTTTATTTTTAACCCTATTGTAACATTTAACATTTCAAGTTGTATAAATTAACATTTTTTTTTATTGTTTTGTATTTTATTTTGTTGTAGTTTATTTTTAACCCTATTGTAACATTTAAATTTTTAGGTTGTTTAAATTTATTTTAGTTTATTTTTTTGTTAGGAACCTTATTATAACATTTAACATTTCAAGTTGTATTTATTTTATTTTATTTTATTTATTTTATTTTATATTTTTTTTTAACCCTGTTGTAACATTTCAAATTGTATAAATTAACATTTTATTTTATTTTATTTTATTTTATTTTACTTTATTTTATTTTTAACCCTATTGTAACATTTAACATTTCAAGTTGTATAAATTAACATTTTATTTTATTTTATTGTTTTGTATTTTATTTTGTTGTAGTTTATTTTTAACCCTATTGTAACATTTAATTTTTTAGGTTGTTTAAATTTATTTTAGTTTATTTTTTGTTAGGAACCTTATTATAACATTTAACATTTCAAGTTATTTTATTTTATTTTATTTTATTTTATTTTATTTTATTTTATTTTATGCAGAGATGCTGCTGTAGCATTAATACCGTGGTATTTTTAAGTAGTAAACTCTGGCTTACTCTTCAAACTATGAATCACAGATTGGCTTGTCCAGTATAGACGGCTTCATTTATTATAATTAGAGCAGTTTAGTTTGTATTTCCTCTTCCCCTGATGACAGTCACTGATCTTTTCTTCAGTTGTCTGCATGTATCTGTTTGATTTGTTGTCTGACGTCACTGAAGGTCACGCTCCTGTTCTCAAGCTGCAGTTCCTAACAGCGTCCAACTGGCCGCTAACTCTGTTTTTATTCACTTGCCAAAGCCAAATTTCACTCTCATTGGCGGGTGTTCACGTTGGATCCAGTTGAAAGGCTTTCGGATGCTTTCCAGAGTCTTAACGGTGTTCCTCAGAGAGAGAGAGAGAGAGAGAGAGAGAGACGTCCGTGTCTCCGTTAGCGCAGAGTTTGATGTCTGACGCTGAGTCACTGTGTGTACGCTGACACTAAATGCTAATGGATCTTTGTTTCTAATCCTCTTATAAGCGACGCTAAGCTACAGAGTCATTTAACGGCTGTTACGGGCCGGTCAGAATAGATGTGAGTGTGTGTTTTTGTCCAGGTTAAACCTGCTCTGCGGTACAGAATAGCGGTGCGCTGGCCTGTTCTTGTGGTTGCTATGGAAATGGAAACGTAAGGTCGCTTGAAGATATTCGGTCCCCTCTCAAGAGTGCAGAGCTCGACTGGAATGACAACGATGTGCCGCATTGAGTGTGTGTGTGTGTGTGTGTGTGTGTAGCTGTAGTTTACAAACAAAACTGTCCTCTGAAGTTATCTAAACCTGGAAAACCTGCATTTGGGAATGTCCTCATTCGGAAATTTTTTTTTTTTTTTTTTTTTCTCAAAAAAAGTTTTCTCTCAGGGTTTGAGTTAGACTGTTGTGATAATAGTTAACTTTATATAAAACAGCCAAAGTCTATGATATGTGCTCATTTACATAAGTAGATATAGGAGCTATTTTTATGGAAGTAAAATAATGCCAAATGTTTTTGAAATAAAAAGCTTGTTGAATTGCACTAATTGAATATGCGTTGCGTTAACTGTGTTTGCATTTTAATGTGTTGTATTTTTAGGGCTTGCGTTTTTATGGGCTGAAATTCAACATGGTCATATATTTATGCTGTGAATATTTATACAAAACATTTCACACACATTTTCATTATTAAAAATTCAAAGATCATCTTTCAGATTTCATTTCCAACATATTTAGTCTAAAAATACAATGCATTAAAATGCAATGCATATTTTATTCGATTAGTGCAACTCAATAAGCTTTCTTATTTCAAAAACATTTGGCATTAATTTACTTCCATATATTATAGTATTATTTTTTATGTATTCTTTTTATATCAATTTTTAAACTAAATTGAACTTTAATATTGAATTTAACGGCTGTTACGGGGTGGACTGGTTGTTTGAGACGGATTAATAAATTCTAATAAATACTATTAATAAATACTATTATAGTATTAATTAATATTTTGAAATGTTTTTTCATATTTTCAGTTTTCATTTTAATATTAGTTTAAGTTTTAGTAATTTTTTATGTACTTTTTCATTTTTATTAATTTTTTTTATTTTTATTTAGCTTTATTTTATTATTTTTTTTACAGTTTTAGTAATTTTAGTACTTCAACTTAAACGTATTTTATTTCAATTAGATGCCATATTTTTTATTTTATTATTTTTACTGAAAAATATTTTTAATAGATTTGGTTAAAAGTTAAAAATAACAACAGTGATGCTAATAAACATATATATATATATATATATATTAGTTATAACTTTTTTATAAAAAATTTTTTTTTACTTTTTATTATTATTTTATTCCATATTCTTATATGATTTTTTTTTTTTAAAAATAATATTTTATATAATTTTTTTTTTAATAATTTTTTATATTTTCCTTTCTCTTTATGATGGCAGTGTAAAGCACTTTGACTGTATGAATAACTTCCTTCATCACACTGGGCTGCTCATATTGTTCTCGTGGAGGGCTGGATCTCACCAACTGCCTCATTTCAATAGATCACGCTGCATCTGAATATCATCTTCTGTGTACAGTGTCACCTGACAGCTGATGCACATCAGTGTCCCACACAGGATCAATAAAGTCTGTCTGTACCTGGGGTTACCTAGAGGACGACATGTCTACAGCTGACATCTGTCTACCTGTCAGTCTGTCTGTCTTCTTCAGTTTGTCAGTCTTTATTTAGAACTAATGCTCATTACTCGTGTGTGTGTGTGTGTGTGTGTGTGTGTGTGTGTGTGTGTAGGCATGAGGGAGCTGTCTCCTCCCCCGTTGAATCTGAAGCGTCTGTACGGAGAGACGCTGGAGTCTGAGCCCATCTTACTGATCATCTCTGCCGGTGCAGATCCATCTCAGGAGCTCCTGGATCTCGCCAGTCAGACCGTGGGCCGAGAAAACTACCATGAGGTCTGACACACACACACACACACACACACAACCTCCATACTGATAATCAGATATATTACACTATACACAAATACACCTGATAGAAAGCAGGGTTATTATCATTAACTAAAACTAAAACCAAAATTTCTAAGTTTTGTTTAGTTTAAGTACTAAAGTAACTAAAACAAAATACTAAAACTGTTTCCTTTGTGAATATATGTTAAACTGTAATTTATTCCTGTGATCAAAGCTGAATTTTCAGCATCATTACTCCAGTCTTCAGTGTCACATGATCCTTCAGAAATCATTCTAATATGATGATTTGATGCTCAAGAAACATTTCTGATTATTATCAATGTTGAAAACAGTTGTGCTGCTTCATATTTTAGTGAAAACTTTTTTTTTCAAGAATCTTTGATGAATAGAAAGTTCAAAAGAACAGCATTTATTTGAAATAGAAATCTTTTGTGAGATTATCAATGTCTTTACTGTCACTCATGTTCAATTTAATGCATCCTTACTGAATAAAAGCATTAATTTGTGTAAATGAAGGTGGCGATGGGTCAGGGTCAGGCTGACGTGGCTCTCCAGGCACTCAGAGAGTGTGTTCGCTCTGGTGAATGGCTGTGCTTGAAAAACCTGCACCTCGTCACGGCGTGGCTCCCCCTGTTGGAGAAGGTATGAACTTTCTGTCTCTCTGTCTGTCTCTGTTTCATTATGAAGTTCTGTCTCTCTGTCTGTTGTCTGTCTTCACTTGTTATCTGTGCTGTGTAATTAATTACAGCTGAAATGGCTGTGTAAAGTGAGAGTGAATCTGTGTGTGAGAGATTACTTGCAGATACTTTAATTGCTTTTTGTTTTCATTTCTCTGCTCCTTTTAAAAATGTGTGTGTGTGCTGCATAACACTGCAGATCTGTAATGGGTTTGGAGTCAATCAGATGAGGCTGTGAGAGAGTGAATCCCTATAAAGCACGCACAGAAGAGATTGTTATTGGTTTGATGCTTTGCATTTATTGATTTAATTCATTATAGTGAGACATCTAATGTGTGTCTATGTGTGTGCAGGAGATTAACAGTATGAAACCCAAAGCCGGCTTCAGACTCTGGTTGACTGCTGAGGTCCATGTGAAGTTCACTCCCATACTGCTCCAGTCCAGCCTGAAGGTCACCTATGAGGTCAGTGTTAAATTTGCCCCTATTTGGGTGTGAGCAAAAACACGCCGTTTTTGTGTGTGTCCCTTTAAATGCAAATGAGCTGCTGCTCCAGAAGAGGGCGGAGCTTTAACAGCTCGCGCTTCGGTTGCTCAACAACAACAAAGCTGGAGAATCTCACGCAGCCAAAATGAGGATTGTCAGTAACGGTGTTCAGCCTTACATTGTTCAAACCGGAGTCGACACTGATGGAGAGACTCAGGAAGAAGTTACAACTTTTAGAATGAAACTGGACGTTTCTGAATGGTTAGTGGATAAATTTATGTAGTTGCTGTGGAGTTGATTCAACTCATCGACTAGCATGTGCCGTCATGTTAATCTTTTGTGCAAATCCAGCGTTGAATTGACCCTCGTTTGTGAAGCAGTCCGGCGTAAAATGACGGCATGTCAACAACACTCTACTACAACAACTCTTCCTCTTCTCTAAAGCAGCCCAACATGGACTCACCCCCTTTGTTGCGTGTTTTCAGGGGTGGGGTTTATGTAAATTTTAGGGTTAGTGATATCACTAACCGGGGAAAAGAATTGTTGTAGTCCCTACCAGCCTCATTCCTTAGAAAGTGAATTCTGTAAAAGAAAATATCTCCCTTTGCACTGAACTTTGAGCGGCGTAACTTTGCAGATGTTGTTTATGATCAAACAGCAACATTACATAGAGTAACAGAGAAGCATCTCAGACCTGCCAATAACGTGTGTGTGTGTGTGTGTGTGTGTGTGTGTGTTCAGGCTCCTCCAGGGCTCAAGAAGAACCTGAAGAGGACGTATGAATCCTGGAGTGCAGAGCAGATCAGTAAAGGTGGTCACCTGACTCGAGCTCAGTCTCTCTTCTGCCTGGCCTGGTTCCACGCGGTGTGTCAGGAGAGACGCAACTATATTCCTCAGGTACACTGTCACATGACTGCAGACCACATATACACACTACCGGTCAAAAATGTAGAAAAAATTTTGTTTTTGAAAAAAGTCTCTTCTGCTCACCAAGGCTGCATTTATTTGATCAAAAATACAATAAAAACAATAATATTGTGAAATATTATTACAATTTCAAATAACTGTTTTCTATATGATTATATTTTAAAAGGTCATTTATTCCTGTGATCAAAGCTGAATTTTCAGCAGCCAGTTTCCACAAAAATATGAAGCAGCTTAACTGTTTTCAACATTGATAATAGTCAGAAATGTTTCTTGAGCAGCAAATCATCACATTAGAATGATTTCTGAAGGATCATGTGACACTGAAGACTGGAGTAATGATGCTGAAAATTCAGCTTTGATCACAGGAATAAATTACAGTTTAACATATATTCAGATATTTTAAATTGTAATAATATGTAACTGTTTTTATTGTATTTTTGTGGTATTTTTAGGTGAGCAAAAGAGACTTCTTCATATATATAAAAAAAATAATTAATTATTCCAAACTTTTGACCAGTTGTGTACATATGTGCAGTTTTTCCTCAAACAATCGCTGGAATTCAAACAGGAGCTCTTGGATCTGTTTGGGTAATTAATTCAGACTCTGAATTAAACTACTGCACGCCAGGCCTTTGAAGAGCTCCATTTAATTAGCTGATGCTTTTGCCTTTCTCTTTCATAATGTGTCTCGCTCAGTCCATCGGTCTCTCTCTCCTAAAGTGGGCAGGATCTAATAAGCTGTGTAGGAGAAAAGCAATTCATTGGGCTGATAGTGTCTCTTAAAGGGGTTGTGTGAAGGAAAATATGTTTCTTGCTCCACAACCAAACGAAACTACTATTTTATGTTTATATATAGACTGTTAAGCGTACAGACTATTTAAATATACATATTTATATACAGTGCTCAGCGTAAATGAGTACACCCCCTTTGAAAAGTAACATTTTAAACAATATCTCAATGAACACAAAAACAATTTCCAAAATGTTGACAAGACTAAGTTTTATATAACATCTGTTTAACTTATAACATGAAAGTAAAGTTAATAATATAACTTGGAGAACAAAATTTTCAGTTTTACTCAAATTAGGGTGATGCAAAAATGAGTACACTCCACTGAAAGTCTCTGGAGCAAAGCTAAATTTTAGACTACAAATGTCTAATTTAACAAGAATTCAACCACAGGTGAGTCTTATTATTCATTACACAGGTGTCCAGCAGACAGCTGACTATAAAAGGGTGTTAAAACCCCTTCCCATTTCATGCTGTCAGCAATGGCACCACATGGAAGAGAAATGTCACAAGACCTGAGAAAGAAAATAATTTCTTTACACCAGAAAGCTGAAGGCTACAAGAAGATCAGCAAAGCTTTACTTATCAGTCAGAATACTGTAGCAAAAGTGGTACAAAAATTTAAAAATGATTGAACTGCAACCATCTCACAGAGACGTCCAGGTTGTCCACGGAAGTTAACACTTCAACAGGAGCGTCTTCTGATGAGAAGGGTTGAAGAAAATCGGCATGCAAGTTCACTGCAGTTATCTAAAGAAGTAGAAAGCCAAACTAGGGTGACTATTTCCCGTGACACAATACGGCGTACACTGCAGAGGAATGGCATGCATGGGTGCCGTCCACGAAAGAAGCCTCTCCTAAAGCCCAGACACAAAAAAGCCTGCCTAGAGTTTGCCAGAGCCCATGCTGACAAAGATGAAGACTACTGGGACTCTATACTCTGGAGTGATGAGACCAAGATAAATGATTTTGGAACTGATGGCTTCAAAACTGTGTGGCGTCGCAAAGGTGAGGAATAGACGACTGGGTCAGAGCATCTCCAAAACTGCAGCTCTTGTGGGGTGTTCCCGGTCTGCAGTGGTCAGTATCTATCAAAAGTGCTCCAAGGAAGGAACAGTGGTGAACCGGCGACACGGTCATGGGCGGCCAAGGCTCATTGATGCACGTGGGGAGCAAAGGATGGCCCGTGTGGTCCGATCCAACAGACGAGCTACTGCAGCTCAAATTGCTCAAGAAGTTAATGCTGGTTCTGATAGAAAGGTGTCAGAATACACAGTGCATCACAGTTTGTTGCGTATGAGGCTGCATAGCTGCAGACCAGTCAGGGTGCCCATGCTGACCCCTGTTCACCGCCAACAGTGGGCACGTGAGCATCAGAACTGGACCACGGATCAATGGAAGAAGATGGCCTGGTCTGATGAAATCCAATCGAGCATCTGTGGGATGTCCTGAACAAACAAGTCTGATCCATGGAGGCTCCACCTCGCAACTTACAGGACTTAAAGGATCTGCTGTTAACATCTTGGTGCCAGATACCACAGCACACCTTCAGGGGTCTAGTGGAGTCCATGCCTCCACGGGTCAGGGCTGTTTTGGCAGCAAAAGGGGATCCAACACAATATTAGGAAGGTGGTCATAATGTTATGCCTGATCGGTGTGTGTGTGTGTGTGTGTGTATATATATATATACACACACACACACACACACACAGATACGATACTGTAAATATTTTTAAATATTTTAAAAAAGTTTTATCGACATGATACCGAAGTACCAGTATTTGACGTCAGTAGCTTTTACATTATCAGATGGCAGACATTTAAAAAGGGTTTCTTTCATACATTTGCTTAGATTAAATGATGCCTGTTGTGAAAAGTCTGGGAACAATTTAGAGCCAAAGAAAAGATTAATCACTTTGTCCGTGGAAATTCTTGTCTAGCTTTTGAAACATGACTCCATATTTAATCATGATTCAGAGACTTTTCAAGTGTGAGTTTCTGTTGCACAGGCTGAATATATGAAGTTGATTTCAACTGATGATGATGATGATGTGTTTGTGTCGCTCAGGGTTGGACGAAGTTCTACGAGTTCTCTCTGTCAGACCTGAGAGCCGGCTTTGAGATCATTGACCGTCTGTTTGAAGGTGTGTGTGTTTATGTTTTTATCTTTGCACATGTGGCATGTTTTGGTTCTCGGTCTCACTGTTTGATTTTCCTCGTGTGTTTGTGTGTTTCAGGTGGGAAGGTGTTTCAGTGGGAATTCGTGCACGGTCTCCTGGAAAACGCCATCTACGGCGGCCGCATCGATAACGTGTGTGACCTGCGGATCCTTCGCTCGTACCTACAGCAGTTCTTTAACGCTCAACTCCTCGTGCAGTCTCACACACACTCTCGTGTCAAGAAAACACACGCTTTCCCGGCTCAGATACACCTGCCCAACTCCTGCAGCATAGCGGTCAGTGAACCGCATCCCAGTTTGAATACTGTGTGTGCTATATAGAATCCAGATCTTCTAATTGTGCATGCTTTTTGGACTGATTCTACAAATAATCCTTTGCATGATTGGATTAAAGTCACCCCGCTATGTGTGCAGGATTATCGTGCGGTGGTGGACGCTCTTCCTGAAGACGACAGACCCAGTTTCTTCGGCCTGCCTGCAAACATCGAGCGCTCTTCACAGAGAATCATCAGCTCACAGGTGTGTGTGTGCTTCTGTAGAGGTCATGAGGGGTCAGAGGTGTTTTGAGAACATTGTGCTGAACAGGACATTCCTCTACATCAAAGGTGTGTGTGTGTGTGTTGTTCTTTCCTGTGGGGTGGAGATCATAATGCACTGACAGACAAAGTACATTCACACACGCAGGGTTGTCTCACAGTATTTCTGAGGACATCTCAGTGACTTATACAGAAAACTGTTTCACATTTTTAGATTTTCTTTACATAATTTATGAACATTTTTAGCTAGCTAGAATCTCTCCAGATGTTCTCAGGTAGTTTTTACTGTATTTGTGAAGATATTTTTGAGAAGAGCGAAAACTTTAATTCTCCTGTCGACTTGCAATATTACCGTGTGACAGCAACAGTGATGACATCATTTTACATTTGCATGCTGAATTGTGATTGGTCGTCTTTCTTGCATGTATTTGCATATAAAACGTAAAAGTTGCAGCATTTAATTTCGACAGAACCAAAGCCAAAAATTTGACAGTAAAGCACTGAGCTTGAATTGAGACGCAGATAAAAACAATTGTTTTATCTAAAATTATTTAAAAACTTTTATTGACAACAGTAACATGCAAAAACTAATTTTTATATGGAAAAATGTAAATATTCTACTCTTATTAAATGTACCATACTGAACTGTCTGACAGCTTCAGTGATTATAAAATGAGCGCTCTTAACTTGCTTTCTGTGTAATTCAGTCACAATTTGAAGAAAAGTTTTTGTTTTTCATGAGACTTTATGATTTTTCCTACTTTTCCATATATTAGGGAGTGGAAACGGCTAATAAGCCAATCTGCGGCCATCTACTGGTTATAGTGGTAATTTCATGTCTTTTTTTTTTTTTTTAAATAAAATTTTGTTTGCCACGAAGCATTAGTTTTCCTTCATTTTTTAACTTTTAAAAGATTCTGTGGCGAATTCAAACGGTTTCTTACTGAGAAACCTTGCGCTGTGGTGCGCTGTTTATTATCGTCTAAGCTGATAAACAGTCCGCGCTTCGCAGCTCAAACGAGTAACTCGTTTCGTTCCGCTTTCGTTTTGTTTGCCGTTTGATGTTTCTCATATGCATTATGTGCAACAGAAATGGCAGCTCTCATCAGTGGTGGCACCAGTGCGACCTCTAACAAAATTTAGTCACACCGGCAGTCTGGAGCTCTGGCTATGCAGTTGCTAAGGTGTTCTGTGTAGCTGAATGAATATCCTGCTTTATACTAAATGAAATACGCAAATCACTCCCATTCAGCTCACTGTCGCTCTTTCTTGACTTCACACACACATTCTCTTTGTGTGTTCAGACCGTTACACTGCGCTCCTATTTGTCACTGTCAGGTTTGGACTGATCCACACACACACACACACACTGCTGTAGAGACTGCCTGTGTGTGTTGAGCTCTTGTAATGAGACCAATTTATCATGTGTAAGAGTCGCCCACCCCTTCACTGCAGTTTGCCACAATCACAGAGAGGAGGAGGATAGTGTATGATGAGATCACCTCAGGTGTGTGTGTGTGTGTGTGTGTGTGTGCAGGTGATCTCTCAGTTGAGGATTCTGAGCAGGTCTGTAGCAGCCGGCTCCAAATTCGACAGAGAGATCTGGTCTAACGCACTCTCACCTGTACTCAACCTGTGGAAGCGTCTCAATCAGGTATTTTATCAGCATTTTAACAT
>CM077447.1:1121725-1204225 GCA_039654765.1 Mylopharyngodon piceus
AGTTGTAACTTCTTCCTGAGTCTCTCCATCAGTGTCGACTCCGGTTTGAACAATGTAAGGCTGAACACCGTTACTGACAATCCTCATTTTGGCTGCGTGAGATTCTCCAGCTTTGTTGTTGTTGAGCAACCGAAGCGCGAGCTGTTAAAGCTCTGCCCTCTTCTGGAGCAGCAGCTCATTTGCATTTAAAGGGACACAAACAAAAACGGCGTGTTTTTGCTCACACCCAAATTTGACAAGCTATAATAAATGATCTGTGGGGTATTTTGAGCTGAAACTTCACAAACACATTCTGGAGACACCAGAGACTTATATTACATCTTGTGAAAAGGGCATAATACGTCCCCTTTAAGAGAATATAGTTTAACATAAAAAATCTTACATACTTAACCTTTAAGGGTCTGAAATGAAACTGAAAACTTAAATTAATTGTTTTTAGTCCAAGAAAACTTTACTAACATCAAATGTGGCTCTTTAAATGATTATAAAACTGAAACTGACCAAAATGAAGGTCATCGAGGTCCGTGTGCCGAAACTCACCCCGAGATCGACTGTAATCGAGCCCAGGACAGATTCCTCATTTGCGCTCCTGTAACAGATAATTGGATGTTATCCTTCATCGCTATTATGACGCCCACCTGCTCTAGTGTGTCACATTTCAGCAGCTGTTTACAGAGATCAGTCAAATCTGTAAATGTAGCGCTGTATTTCACCGCGGATCACGAGAGACAGACGGACAGATCTCAACACACACCTGCAGAAAAAAACAGCAATGCATAATTCAGCAGGGACGCATTAAATTGATCAAAAGTGACAGTAAAGACATTTATAATGTTACTAAAGTTTCTATTTCAAATAAATGTTGTTCTTTTGAACTTTCTATTCATCAAAGAATCCTGAAAAATAAAATGTATCACGGTTTCCACAAAAATATGAACTGATTTCAACATTGATCATAATCAGAAATGTTTCTTGAGCATCAAATCATCATATTAGAATGATTTCTGAAGGATCATGTGACACTGAAGACTGGAGTAATGATGCTGAAAATGCAGCTTTGATCACAGGAATAAATTACATTTTAATATATATAAACATAGAAAATAGCTATTTTAAATTGTAAAAATATTTCACTGTTTTTACTGTATTTTTGATCAAATAAATGCAGTCTTGGTGAGCAGAAGAGACTCTTTCAAAAACATTAACAACTCTTATCAACCCCAAACTTTTGAACGCTTGTATATATTCGTGTCCACTCCAGTGGATGATAACGTTCTGTTTATTCTAGGCACACAATTGAACTGTTGTTCATCAGAGTGTATGTTGTTGTCTTAGTCATGCTACTGTTAAACGTAGAGATGGACACATACAGTGTCCTGATGTTTTTAGAAAGACGCAGCATCAGATTCTCTGCCGTTCTGAAGCGTAACGCGCAGAAAATCTCGGCCTGTGAGGAGAAGCAGCAGGTGCGGGAAGCGATTTGAGAAAGAAGTAGCGATTGTTACTGTACAACTGACACCAGCAGCACTCAAATCACTTCTGTCATCACACACGCTAATCTCTGTGACCAATCACTGCCGTGTGTGTGTGTGTGTGTGTGTGTAGGGCTGGGTAGAGAGGGCTGAGAGGGGTGGACTGCTGTCGGAGATGCTAGATCTGTCAGAGCTTTTCCACCCGGACACTTTCCTGAACGCCCTGAGACAAGAGACTGCCAGGTGACGTACTTGCAAACACAATGGTGAAAAAAACATAGTATTATAATGAAAAATATAATATATAATAATAATATATAAAATATTAAAAATAAAAATAACATATAAAGCATTAATATATATATATATATATATAAATTATAAAATTAAAAAAATTCAAATATTTAAATTTATATATATATAGTATATATAAAATATTTTTAAAAAATATTTAAAATATAAAATTTAAAATAAAACACTAAATTAAAACATTTTATTATATTTATTTTTTATATTTTTCATTGTATATATTGTATATATTTTAAATAAATGAGCTAGCTTACCTGCTATAACACAAAACAACTGCTAACAATAAACTTGGATGATGTACATTATGTACACTTAAAGTCATGTACACTTGCTAAACTTGTACATAGGGATGCACGAGTATTTGGTCATCGGCCGATATATGTTCAATTTTAATGTTATCGGTTTCGGCCCGATAACAAAATTTGGCCAATATTTTAAAGCCGATAAATAATAAATGGATTTCCTTCAGCTGAGACACTTCAGATGTGGATTATCCACCATGATGGTTTTGAATTGCTTGAAATATGATTGAAATCACTTCAAAAAGGAAAATACAGTTAAGTGCAACATGTACAGTGCAAGTCTGTCATATAGACTACATAATATTATAATGAGAACATTATAATTGTGTGTTTGGGATGTGGATTTTAATGGTGAGACTTTTGTTTTTATAATCAGGCTCTCCAAAATTATATCAAAATTTGGATTTAGATTTATCGGCCAATATATTGGTTATCGGCTTTCAAATATAGAGAATTATCGGTATCGGCCAAAATGTTTATATCCCTACTTGTACACATACATCTACTAAAGTAAACTTGAGGTAAATAGCCTGATAAAATCCTGCTAAACTAAAGACTTGTGGGAACTTGAGTCACATACACAGGCTAAATTAAACCGAAGTAGCTTGAGTCCCCTAAACCTCCTAATCTGAATTTAGAGATATCATATACAGTTGTGCTCAAAATTATTCATACCCTTGGTAAATATGACCAAAGGAGGCTATGAAAATAAATCCGCATCGTTAATCCTTTTGATCTTTTATTTTAAAAATCTACAAAAATCAAACCTTTCATTGGAGAATAAGAATTTTAAATGGGGGGAAAATCTCATTATGAAAGAAATGTTTTTCTCTAATACACATTGCATGGTCAGATGAACCAAAAAAATGAGCTTTTTAGCAGCAAACACTCAAGATGGGTTTGGTGCACACAGGGGTAAAAAGTACCCCATGTGTACAATGAAATATACTGCTGTATCTTTAAAGTTGTGGGCCTATTTTTCTGCTGGAGGTCCTGGACATCTTGTTCAGATACATGGCATCATGGACTCTATCAAATACCAACAGATAAAAAATCAAAACCTGACTGTCCCTGCTAGAAGTCATATAATGGGCCGTGGTTGGATCTTCCAACAGGACAGTGATCCAAAACAAACATCAGAACCAACACAAAAATGTGTCCCTGAGCACAAAATGCAGCTTCTGCCATGGCCGTCCCAGTTCCCTGATCTGAACCCTAAAGAAAATGAGTGGAGTGAACTGAAGAGAAGAAGCACCAACATGGAGCTGGGAATCTGAAGGATCTGGAGAGATTCTGCATGAAGGAATGGTCTCTGATCTCTTGTCAGGTGTTCTCCAAACTCATCAGGCATTTTAGGAGAAGACTCAGAGCTGTTATCTTGGCAAAAGGAGGTTGCAAAAAGTATTGAATAAAAGGGTATGATTAATTGTGAGCAATGTGTATTAGAGAAAAACATTTCTTTCATAATGAGATTTTCCCCCCATTTAAAATTCTTATTCTCCAATGAAAGGTTGGATTTTTGTAGATTTTTAAAATAAAAGATCAAAAGGATTAACGATGCAGATTTATTTTCATAGCCTCCTTTGGTCATATTTACCAATGGTATGAATAATTTTGAGCACAACTGTATCACGTACATCTACTAAACTACATTTGCAGAAACGTACCCACCGTACACCTGCTACACTAAAACATGAGGTAACATAACTCTTGCACATTTACTAAGCTAAAATGATGTAACCTACCTGACATATAGCAGTGTGTGAAAATGAAGCAGATGTTGTTCATATACAGAAGTCTTAAAGGTACAGTAGCAAAGAGTCAAAGCGAGTGACTTTAGAATAAAATTATAGATTTTATTTTATTTGTTAAATGCCGTGTGTTTTAGGTTGATGAGCTGCTCTATGGACAGTCTGAAGTTTGTTGCGTCATGGAGGGGTCAGATTACTGAAGCCAAACTACAAGTGAAGGTACAAACGCTCTCTCCTCTGAAGAATGTGTGTCTTTAACATGATTAACTTCTCCGGTCCATTTTAACTAAACTCTCTCTCTCTCTCTAGGTTGGCGGTTTGCAGTTGGAAGGTTGTAGTTTCGATGGAAACCATTTGTCTGAAAGCCATCATGACTCTCCCAGTGTGTCTGCCGTCCCTGCGTGTTACATGGCCTGGATCCCACAGGTAACACACACAATATTACAGTACTATTAATACTGAAGTCCTCCGATTTTATTTTCAATATAGTTGATAAATATAACAGAGATGCAAAATGGCAGCAAGCTTTAGATACCCGGACGGGAAGTATGTTATTCAGCGTTGATATAGAGTGCATTAGTGCCCGCCCTCTTTTTCAGCGGCGCTGGTTCCTCTTTTTTTTCATTTTTCACATTTTAATTTTAAAATAGTCTTTGTTAAAATGCTATAAGCCATGAATCAAGCTTATCAGCTACGAGGTGAATCACAACACTACAAACTTTGATTAGAAGCTAAAAAGGATTTGAAAATGAAAAAGATACAAGACTGTGTATGGTTTTAGTGATAGAAAGAACTACAATCCCATGAAGCATTGCGAACAGCATAATCAAGTTAACATGATGAAGAAAAAATGACTCATTTACAAATGTTGATTATATATATAAAAGCAATTTATTTTAAGTTTATTGCAAAATATGCATATATGTACAATAGCGCTGTCAATTGATTAAAAAAATAACTAATCACATTTTTCTGTAATTAATCGCAGTTTTTACTATGTTTATATTCTAATAATTTCACTTTTAATCTCCAAATTAATGTAGAAACAACATAAAGACAGTATATTTGAAATATTTGAATAAAGTTATCAAACACTTCACAGTCTTCACTGCATAAATTAAATATAGATTAATCCTTATTAAAGCTACAAAAGTTACTCAGTCGAGCAGCGAGTGATTTTCTCTTTGTATTTTGTTCTTTGATTAACATTAATGACAGACAGCAGCAGGTTTATTAGGCTGCTGTCACTTTAAGAGCTCACTTTGTGTCCTCACAACTCTTTACGGTCATTTAAGACTTTATTTAACTCATTTAAGACTGTGCTTATGAGGATACCTGACAAAATGGGCATTTTGGCATACTTTTGTGTGTTTTTGTCAGTTTAAGCACGAAAGCCGGCGGCCGGCGCACTTTCTGAAGCAGCATTCTGTGCACGTGACATACAGACATAGCTTCACAGACAGCGCTCTAGTACAGATTTAAGTTATTTTTTGCGTCTTATCATGCTTGAATGGTTTAATAGCACTTGAACGAATGATAGTGTGATCATATAATGTAACGCTAGCTAAAGGATGACGGAAAAAAAACATGCTGCGTTAAATATTTTTAGCGTCTTAATCTGAAAAAAATAATCGCATGTTAACGTTAATTTTGACAGCACTAATATACACACACACGCTTGTTGCGACTCTCTGATTGTTGTAATTTTCTGTACAGCATTATGGGTAATGTAGTTTTCCACCTGGAATTCCACTGTTAAACACGATTATTTTAAAAACTAAGCTGAAATAATGCGGGCTGACGGCTTCAACAGAAGCAAACACCATCGACTCGTACATCCTCGTAGCTCACAGTAAAGCTGTCTTTAAATGTTTATAAGTTATCGTTCAAAATCAATTTCCTTATGGAGAAAATGAATAGAGTTTTTACTTTAGACCGTTTCACTGTATTGACGACAGTTGTTATCAGGGAATAACACACCTTGGAATGTCGTGACTGACCAATCAGAATCAAGTATTCCAGAGAGCTGTGTAATAGTTACATTTCTATGATGTTTCCAGTGTTGGCTGAAGATTATAGAGAGTGTGTGTGTGTGTTTCAGAGCGCTGTGGGAAGTTATTCTCCAGACGAGTGCATCTCTCTGCCCGTGTACAGCAGCGCCGAGCGTCTGTGTGTGGTGACAAACGTGCAGCTGCCGTGTGCCGGAGATCATGACACGTGGATCCAGAGCGGAGCGGCACTCTTCCTCAAACAGCAGTAACACACACACACACACTGAGACGTTTCCACAATCAATGTGAGCGATCCACACACAGATATTATAATCACCTTCTGTCATCACACTACATGTTTTGTAATAGTCTTTGGCTTCATATGGGGGTGTTTATGTCACGATTGCTGCATTAAAGCTGCTGTAAGACTGTAGTTTTATTCAGTCTTGATGCAGATATTTATATTATCAAATAAAAGAGTTTTTCGTCACGATCCTTCTCTTTCTCTCCATTCAATTTCAGTGCAATTTTAATACTTTGTCACGGCAAAATCTCTTGCTTAACTCATTTGATCAGACTGACAAAAATCAAGGCGTTTAAATGTAAAATAATGGTTTATTTCTCGTATAATAAGCAGGTCATGTGACAACAGCGTAACATACTGTACTACTGATTGAAACCTTTATTTTTGCATACTGTTTAACATACTTGCTCAGAACAGCAGTAGTGAGTATGTAGTTCGTACTGTACAGTAAGCAGCTTTCATCTGTCAGTTTGTCTGAGTGTCAGCAGGTTCCAGTGACAACCTTTGACCCACACTCATGTTATAGAGGCCACCTGCCCTCTGGGTTGATCAGTACAGCAGCAGGTATGATGCGTGACCTTTGACCTCTGTGCTGTGTGTGAGATCAGGATGCAGATGCTGGTAAATGTTTCTCCTCTGATCCTCCTTTTCCTTTACAGAGGGACAGAAACATCCTCATTCATTCCTGAGCGTCACGGCTCTTCTCTAGGACTTTCACATGGTGCAAAACAGTACCATGCTATTTGTGTGTACTATGCTAATACCATATTTTTTGGACATACTATTATCCGTTTTGGGACTTTTTTGTAAGTTAACATCAGATTTAAATACTAATGTAGTATTTAAAAACTGGCGATCACACAGTACCATGGTTTTTACCATCTGATACCATCACTGAATCACAGTACTGCTGTTTTATATGAGGTCTGCAGTGTGTTGAGGTGTGTGTGTGTGTCTAGTCGCCGTGACGTCAGACCACACACACGCACACTCATTTAGACTGACATTATCCTGTTTCCGTGTCTCTTTTCTTGAGGGTGAGTCGTGCGATCTGATTAGTTGCCCTTTTGCTGGAGGCTTTTCACAAACACACACTCAGAGTTTTGGAGCTTCTTGACTTTTCAGATGGAGAGGCTTTTTATCCGCACATCAAAGGTCAGTGTGTGTGTTTGTGTGTGAATACGGAATTCTGGTGGTTATGTGCAATTTTAAATCTGAACTGCAACATAAATCAAAACGCTGACCTTTAATCCTCTCTCACACACAGCAACAGCATCTACCTGTAACTGGACAGCAGTAAAAAAATCATTAAAAATACCATGGTACAATGATGGTTCTTTAGCGGTAGCAAGGTATTACTATAATGTCAAAAAAACATGATAATACCATGGTACTGTAAATGACAAAAACATGGTGTTACCATGGTAAATGTACAAAAAATATGGTATTTACATGGTAAATGTAACAAAAACATGTTATTAACATGGTAAGTGGAAAAAAAAAACATGGTAGTTCCAGTGTAAATGTACAAAAACATGGTAGTTTCAGTGTAAATGTACAAAAACATGGTAGTTCCAGTGTAAATGTAAAAAAAATATGGTAGTTCCAGTGAAAATGTAAAAAACATGGTAGTTTGAGGGTAAATGTAAAAAACAAACAAACATGGTAGTTCCAGTGAAAATGTAAAAAAACAACAAAAAAAAACAACAACAAAAAAAACATGGTAGTTCGAGGGTAAATGTAAAAAAAAACATGGTAGTTCTCATGTAAATGCAAAAAAACATGGTAGTTCCAGTGAAAATGTAAAAAACATGGTAGTTCCAGTGAAAATGTAAAAAAAACATAGTAGTTCTAGTGAAAATGTAAAAAAAAAAACATAGTAGTTCTAGTGAAAATGTAACAAAACATGGTAGTTCAAGGGTAAATGTAAAAAAAAAAAAAACATGGTAGTTTCAGTGTAAATGCAAAAAAACATGGTAGTTCCAGTGAAAATGTAAAAAAACATAGTAGTTCCAGTGAAAATGTAAAAAAAACATAGTAGTTCTAGTGTAAATGTAAAAAAAAAACCATGGTATTTCCGGTGTAAATGTAAAAAAATATGGTAGTTCTAAGGGTAAATGTACAAAAAAAACATGGTAGTTTGAGGGTAAATGTAAAAAAAAAAAAACAGTAGTTCCAGTGAAAATGTAAAAAAACATGGTAGTTCGAGGGTAAATGTAAAAAAAAAAAAACACGGTAGTTCCAGTGAAAATGTAAAAAACACGGTAGTTCGAGGGTAAATGTAAAAAAAATATATAGTAGTTCCAGTGAAAATGTAAAAAACATGGTAGTTCAAGGGTAAATGTAAAAAAAAAAAACATGGTAGTATCAGTGTAAATGCAAAAAAAACCCAAAAAAAACATGGTAATTCAGTGAAAATGTAAAAAACATGGTAGTTCGAGTGTAAATGTAAAAAAAACATAGTAGTTCCAGTGAAAATGTAACAAAACATGGTAGTTCGAGGGTAAATGTAAAAAACAAACAAACATGGTAGTTCCAGTGAAAATGTAAAAAAAACAAAACAAAAAAAACATGGTAATTCAGTGAAAATGTAAAAAACATGGTAGTTCGAGTGTAAATGTAAAAAAAAAAACATGGTATTTCCGGTGTAAATGTAAAAAAATATGGTAGTTCTAAGGGTAAATGTACAAAAAAAACATGGTAGTTTGAGGATAAATGTAAAAAAAAAAAAAACAGTAGTTTGAGGGTAAATGTAAAAAAAAAAAACAGTAGTTCCAGTGAAAATGTAAAAAAACATGGTAGTTCGAGGGTAAATGTAAAAAAAAAAAACATGGTAGTTCCAGTGAAAATGTAAAAAAACATGGTAGTTCCAGTGAAAATGTAAAAAACATGGTAGTTCCAGTGAAAATGTAAAAAACATAGTAGTTCCAGTGAAAATGTAAAAAACATGGTAGTTCCAGTGAAAATGTAAAAAGAAACATAGTAGTTCCAGTGAAAATGTAAAAAACATGGTAGTTCCAGTGAAAATGTAACAAAACATGGTAGTTTGAGGGTAAATGTAAAAAACAAACAAACATGGTAGTTCCTGTGTAAATGTAAAAAAATATGGTAGTTCTAAGGGTAAATGTACAAAAAAAACATGGTAGTTTGAGGGTAAATGTAAAAAAAAAACGGTAGTTTGAGGGTAAATGTAAAAAAAAAAACAGTAGTTCCAGTGAAAATGTAAAAAACATGGTAGTTCGAGGGTAAATGTAAAAAACATGGTAGTTCCAGTGAAAATGTAAAAAAACATGGTAGTTTGAGGGTAAATGTAAAAAACATGGTAGTTCGAGGGTAAATGTAAAAAACATGGTAGTTCCAGTGTAAATGTAAAAAACATGGTAGTTCGAGGGTAAATGTAAAAAAAAAAAAAACACGGTAGTTCCAGTGAAAATGTAAAAAACATGGTAGTTGGTGGGTAAATGTAAAAAAAACATAGTAGTTCCAGTGAAAATGTAAAAAACATGGTAGTTCAAGGGTAAATGTAAAAAAAAAAACATGGTAGTTTCAGTGTAAATGCAAAAAAACATGGTAGTTCCAGTGAAAATGTAAAAAACATGGTAGTTCCAGTGAAAATGTAACAAAACATGGTAGTTCGAGGGTAAATGTAAAAAACAAACATGGTAGTTCCAGTGAAAATGTTAAAAAAAAAAAAAAAAACGGTAATTCAGTGAAAATGTAAAAAACATGGTAGTTCGAGTGTAAATGTAAAAAAAAAAACATGGTAGTTCGAGTGTAAATGTCAAAAAAAACATGGTAGTTCTCATGTAAATGTACAAAAACATGGTAGTTCTAAGGGTAAATGTACAAAACAGTAGTTCCAGTGAAAATGTAAAAAACATGGTAGTTCGAGGGTAAATGTTAAAAAAAAAAAAACATGGTAGTTCCAGTGAAAATGTAAAAAAACATGGTAGTTCGAGGATAAATGTAAAAAAAAAAAGGTAGTTCCAGTGAAAATGTAAAAAACATGGTAGTTCGAGGGTAAATGTATAAAAAAAAAGAAAAAAAAGGTACTTTTTTGTACTTTTAAGTTTGTGATTGTCTGATACTTGGACTTGAACCTAAATATGTGTGTGTGTGTTATTTATGAGAGCAGGTGACCATCTCTGTCTCTTGTTCTCTCACACACACAATCAAACTGCAAAACAGGAAACAGAACAGAGGAATGCCGTGCGTTAGGAAACCCGAGACCTGCGGGCCAAGTGTGTGTGTGTGTATGCTGTGATTTTGATTGATTTTCTTCATTAATTTCCCTCTTCCTGTCATAGTTAATTTTTCTCATGGCTGTCTGTCAGCAGACGCCCGGAGCAGCTCCCATTATAATACACCACAGACACGACAGCGCTTCTGGAGGAGTGTGAGGATGAGCCTGTCTTTAGCTCGGTTTAGAGAAATAAATCTGCCAAAAATGAACATTTACTCACCGTCATGTTGTTACAAACCCGAATGGCTTTCTTTTTTCCATGAAGCACAAAAGAAGATATTTATCTGAATGTTCACGCTGCTCTTTTTCATAGTGAATGGGAAGCTAAACATCTCCATTGTGTTTCTCATAGAACGTCCTACTGGTTTAAAATGACATGACAGTGAGAAAATGATTAGAACTGTCATTTGGGAGTGAATTATTCCTGGGATGTTTTGCTGCAGGATCTTTATGTAACAATCACAGATGGAAAGAAAATGAGAAATGAGACGTCAAACAGAGAAATCAACAGAGAAAGACACAAACAGATGGAAAGATGAGTAAAATTAACTGTGTGTGTCTCCGCTCATGTAATGCTAGACTGTTTTAAAGATGGAAGGTTCACATTTTTAATGTTTTATTATTTATATTTTAAATATTTTATATTTATTATATATTTATATTGTAAAATCTTTTGTCCCCATGCAAAATTCCCAATTCCCAATAAGAATAAATGGTCTTTTATGAAATGCGAAAACCAAAAATGCGAAACCCCCTTTTGGAACCTTTATTTTTAAAATCGCGATGAAACGGAAGTAGCGACAGATCTTTTCTTCTGTATTGTGACACATCTGAGTTTAACAAATTAGCGAACAAAGAAAAAATGTTGGGTGGAGACTTGCTTTTATGCATCAGTTGTTGATTGGATGTTGAGATGTGGGCGTGGCACTCAATGTGGGGGCGGAGTTTAAGCAGACTAAATGATTGGAGAAGTCCTGCTTACATCACCAGAGTGAAGTCTGTCATTTTCATTGGAATTTTGATTAAAAATTACGAGGTCAAAACATTTAAAAATGAAACATGAATTGTTTGCGATAAGATCTATAACATGCACTTAGGAAATAAACCACAATATAATGTTTTTTTATTATTATTGTTATTATTATTTAATTCAGCATGATAGTAGTGCATAAATATGACCATAATGTATAAAAATGTTACTATTTAATTTCTATTTAATTTAACTGAAGTCATTATTTTTCGATTTTTCTTTAAAAAATATGATTCATTTTCTTTTTCTCTTTGCATATCTTGCATCCTGTAAATACGTCATATTACAGAAGTAAAATCCCATTTCATGATGATTTAATGAATTCTGAAGCATAAGCGTCTCTCAGATTCTTGTTCAGTGTGTGTGTTTAATGTCTCTCATGAGACACACACTCTCAGGGCCTGATGTGAGTGTGTCATCACTCTACTCGCCATTTTATCGCTCCATCTCTGGTTATTTTCAACGTTGATGCAACGCTGATGAAATCTAACACACATTTTCTCTGGCTCACACACACAATGATGTAAACCAGTGAAAACTCGCCGCGCACACAGTTTCACGGGGAATTAGAGTTCAAATCTATGAACTCCGAGAGGCGACCTGCTCTTCTGTCTTAGATGAAAGTTTAATGTGTGAGTGGCAGCGTGCAGCCGTGATGTGACAGTCTCCACCCCCGCTGCGTTCCCTTGAGAGGTCAAAGGTCACCCGACTTTCACTTCCACCCACACCTGACCTCATTTTCTCCATCTGTCTGCGGCAACCAAAGAAACGCCACACCGCCTGGAAGCGCTTACAGTGTAATTTCCCTCATCTTCTCATGTCTCGAAGCTGTGATGATGAAAAAACTGTGCGTCAAAATAGATGCTTTTATACTCATTAGCAGATGCACAAGTTTGTTCTAATGAATTCCTTGAAGAATTCCTTAAAGTTCAATATATCAACATGTGAGATGTGTTTATTACCACTGAAAATAATATAGACTGTTTACAGTAATGAAGAATGTAATAAAAGTCAATGGGGCAAGTATAGCAAACATGAAGTTTGAAAGCGCTTATGTTAATTATTCTGTACTAAAAGTGCTAATTTGTTCTAGGTTGATGAACTCCATCTGTATTGATGGTACGTTAAAGTCCGGAGAAATTCTTGATGGTTCGGTTCGAGGGTGCTGAAGTTATAAAGAAATGACAACGAACTTGTGCTGTTAATTTGAGTCTGTGGTCGAGGAAGTTGAGCATGGCTTGCTGATGAGGCTCTGGGTCAGGTGAGGTCTCACACGGACAGCAATCAGGAACAGACACTCAGAGCGAGAGGAGGAACTTTGTGTCGGCTTTTAAATTCCACAGAGGTCACACCTCTGAGTTTTGGCTTGACCAATGAGAAGGTGCAATTCTCAAGTGGGAAAATTCCTTTGGAGTAAGCTGAAAGTTTGTGACTATTTATACTCTAATAAATATAACAAACATACAATGCATTCTATGAGATGGTGATGTGCACCAAGTGTGAGTCATTAAACAATGATTATGTTGATAGGGGACACCACACAGATGGGGCTACATTAACTAGTAGTTCAATCATCAGGCATGCATAACACTATATACAATATAAAAAGACAGTATACAAACAGTAATAACACACAAAATGTCCTGGGGGAAATGCATGTTCGTTCATCAGACAGAGTTGTCAATGAATTAGTGGAGAAAATGCCATTTCTTTGGGACTGCATGTCTGTTTCTTGTAGCCTGTACTTTTCTGTCTCTCAAGTGTCTTTGAAGTGTATGAGAGAAGCAAAATGATAAATATGAAAAATGATTTAAAAAAAAAAAAGGAAGGTAATTCTCAGTGGGGAAACCAGTCATCACAGTCTGCCTGGGTGAGGGGTTGTGAAGATTAAATGGAACAAAGGTGTGTTTTTATAAAATAAGTTTTTAAAAATGACAAAAATACAACAAAATTACTAAATATTTGACTAAAATTAAAATGAAAAAATATTTTTAAAAAACTATAATCACAAAAACTATAATCGATACTAAAATAACATTGGTCGGGTGCAATAAAATAACTTTAGTCTGAGCAAAATGCGATGTACTTTACCAAAAACTACTACAAAATGATGAATAAAGACTGCATCAGGTGTGTTTTGGCAGGTTTTTATTTAATTGATGAAGGTGAATAGTTATGTATTGCACAATATGATATTTTGTACATGCAACTGTAAATAATAATGTCGTTTAACTCAGTTTACAGCCGTGTTTTCTCACGCCACAGCCCATCTTGGAATTTCGGATGCAAAGAAAAATTCGTTTCTCACTCATAATTACGGCTGTGTGGTGGCGCTCGCAATCGTTCTGCTCCGAGATAATGAACGCAAGTTAAAGGTAGGGTAAGCAATTTTTTTTCATAAACACTTTTTGTTGTACTAGTTAAAGCTCTCTTCACATCCTGATAGCTATAAATGTTAGAAGTGGTCTAAATCTTCTGTGGAAGTCTCAGGACCAAAAAATTATTTGACTGAAGGACTGAATGCAATGATATGATGTCAACGTATGTATTTCTATACCTCTGCCAGTGTTACCAAGTCCGCGGTTTTTCCGTGGAATTGGGCTACTACGCGGTTGTTGTTTTTCATGTCCCCAAATAACATGATATTTACCCCCTGGAATGCAAATTTTACCAGGGGAACCCCGCCAAAAGCGCAAATTTTACCCCCAGAATGCAATTTTTACTGGGGGGACCCCCCTGAAACACAATTGGGCTAGTTTTGTGCTAATTTTGAATAGCAATTGGGCGGGTTTTGTTGTGTAAACCTGGCAACCCGTGACATTCTACATGGAGCGGTTCTGGATTTATGCGTTTTTATGTCAACACTATCGACGCGAAATGAATCTGCAGCAGTTCATTATTATTGTGATGTTATGTGCTTTGAGACATGAGGTAATTTAACGCCGTCTCTCGTCTCGCGTCGCTTTTCTGAATCTGGTCTAGTTGTGTGCGTTCTTGTGTTTTGAAGGAGGCGTGGCTTTAAAGGGCGCTGTGAAGTCAGGTGACCAGATTGCTGAAATGGAAACCGGGGACATTTCCTATTTGAGTGGTCAAAATACCACCAAAATCTAATTTGTTATCTATTTATTAAAAAACGGGGACAATACATTTTTGAACGTTTTTGTTTTTAATTGATGTGGGTTCCTTATATTATTACATTAATAATTATTATGATTTAGTTTGATTATTAGGATTTTTGCTCTGGTTTTAATACAATTCACCAAGAAACTATTACACGATTAATAAAAGCAGTACAAAACAATATGCCTGTTATGACTTTACAAAAGCACATTACATTACAAAAATAAAACATAAATATAAGATAAGATAGATAAAACGGCATTTAACAAATATTTAACATTATTGAATTTAATATTTTAATTTTCACAAGCTGTTTTTACTGTATACAGAAATTACAACTGTTTACTATTAACTATTTTTAACTATTATTTTGCATTTTAGACTCATTTTAAGCACAAAGTTGCACGTGTATTATTTATTTTATTTTTTATTCATATCTGAGTGTACCTTCACCACGTGATATACGGAACTTTTGTGGACGTTTAAAATTGTGCAAAACAATCTCGCACGCTGTTGAGGCCCTGTTATAAAACATACAAACAGTATTACTTTAATTTAACATGAACAGTTAGTATGTTACTACCTTGAAACCGATAACGATGTTTATTTTGATATTTGAAGATAATGGCGGGTATTCGCGGGTTGTTTTGAACGAGCTATAAAACGGGGACAGCCCCAGTCGGGGACAGAACACCAAAAACTGGGACTGTCCCCGGAAAACGGGGACGTCTGGTCACCCTACTGTGAAGGGAGGGTGGGATCTCATGTTTTCAAAGCTAGCTTGCTATTGCTAGCCTCTTCGAAATTGTCTTAAATAAACTTTTGTTGTTGGTTTTTAAGGAGCCGTATGCGACACATCAAAGACACAAACACAACCATGATAAACATGACAGAGTTCGTTTATTTTGGTGCTTTTTATGACACAATACATGTGGAAAACTGGTCTGGCTGATTACAGACATAATATTCGACTCATATCTGACAGAATCAATGGTGCAAAATGGACTCTACTCCACAGACTGCTTTTGAGAGACGAGAGAGAATCATTGGTTTCATTCTGCGTGTCTTGAAGTTTAATAAAAGCGCTTTAAAAGCCTCGTAATTAAAGGCTAAATCCACACTGTCAACATCCGTCCCTGCGGCGCGGCGCTCCCGCTGAACCACAGCAGAATGAACGAGTCCCGCAGGGCCGCGCCGCCAGTAAATTAAAGCCCGATCAGGGAACAGAGGAACCCCGCAGATTTACAGGGAGATAAAGGAGAGTCCGGGACCGCCCGTTACCGAAGCGGATCATCGCACACGAAAGAAAAGACGGAGAACATCATGTCATCTGTCCACACCTCTGAATAAATAGGCTATGCAAGACAATTATAATAGTTTGTGTTTGTGTGTAATGAAGTGCTTTAGTTGGCTGATGAAACATCAACAGACCACTGTCATATACACGTCATGTGTGTTTTCATTTGTGTGAGTTTTCATGTCATGATATCTGACAAGAACATGTCCAGGTGATATTTCACACCAAAAATAATAAATACAAATATTTTGCTAGACGAAAATCCCATTTTTAGGATCATTAAGATAAATCTTAAATTGTTCTATCAGGGGGAAAAAATGCTGGAATGTAAAAAAGATTAAATTATAAAAATATTTATACATAATGGTAATATTTATGTACTTCCATCATGCTGAGTTAAATAATAATAATAAAATTAAATTGCTAAATTTTTGTTACTGCTGCAGTAAAAATATTGAGTACTTGAGAATAAAAATGTCAAATGTTTCTGTCTCTGCGGAGTAAATAATTCTCTAAATCATAAGAAAATTTCACATAATAATGACTATCATAAATATGAGCAACTTTCTAATATGTATTGAGAATCATTCTCGTAAAAATGATTTAACATATTGAGAAACTTTCTTGAAATTACTTTCATTGCATTGATGATGTCATTATTCTGAGAAAACATCTCATAATGAGAAACTATTATCATTATCATTATCAGTTTCACATCATTATGAGACAGAGTCATAGATTTTTCCCCTAAATTTTACTACATAAAACTGAGAAACTTTCTCATAATGACGAATTAAAATACCAAGCTGTAACTATGAGAAAGTTTCTCATTAGCATGATATGGTAAGTCATTATTATGAGAAATTTTCTCAACAGACGTACAGAATCATCAGACCTAAAACAAGGCTTCTTTATTTATCTTTCTTTACATTTTAGGGTGAACTGGACATGTTTTTATGAGATTCACTTCAATAAGACCTTTGATCAGACAACAAAGAGAATATGAAAACTAAACCCACATGCGACAGCATGATCACAGTTATAAAAAGACAAAGACATTTCTTTTAATAAATAACACGGGATTAGATCAGATTGGAGGAGGAACCGCCCCCTCAGGGAGCTCTGACTTCTGATTGGTCTCAGAGAGCAAAAGCCTCATTAATATTCATTTACATTCCATTGGTGAGAACTTTACTGGACACAACATTTAACATCAAGAATAAAACAGAAACGGAGAAAGCTACATATCAAAGTCTCCCAACGCTGTGTGTGTCTTATGTTATCAAAAGGGTTTGTGTTTAGATGGAGGCATGACCTGAAGATATACGTCTGAATGGAGTACAGTGACAGTGTGTGTGTGTGTGTGTGTGTTCATCGCGGCGGTCTAGACTGACACACACAGTCACATCTCTCATGATGCTGCAGGTAAATCTCCTCCAGAGCCCATTGAGCACGTGTTTTCTTCCTGTAGAAACTCGCACCCGGGGAAAACTTCAGCACCTGACGACAACACACACACATGAAATATTTACAGGTCTTTTTTTAAACTATAAAAGCTATATTTAAAAATCAAATATAGAAACAGAATATACAAAAATAAATTATATTGAAAAAAAATAATAATTATAATAAAAAAAATATAGCTGCAAGCAGCAATTAAGGGGCAAGAAGGCATAAGTCATATCAGCACAGCTGGGAGCATCAGACTGACTGCAACAATGAGCAATTAAAGACATATTAAGATCATTTTAACTGAAAAATCAAATCCAGTCACTAATAATTTGATTTAATGGTTTATGACTTTAAACCAATAGGTGGCACTGTGACCAAATTGATGTGGTGTGGTCAGAGTGAGGTGACAAAGACGCATGCAAAGTTTGGTGTCAATATGCCAAAGCATTGCAGAAATAGAGCCTCAGAGTATTTTGGCATCATGCCTCAAATTTGTTGCGGAGCTATGCGAAAACCGTTTCATCTCGGGACACAAAATCCATAATTTTTTGTCGGCACAGTCCGAAGAGGATCTGACTCGAACGTGTTAAAAAACGGACAAACAGTTTAGGAGGAGTAGGCTTTTAAAGAAAACCAAAATGGCGGACAGGAAACTTGGCCAACTATGGCAACATTGGTATCTATGTTCTCGGTGTGACCCAGTTTCATGACAATGGGCTTAATTAATCAAAAGCTATTAGCATTTTTTAAAAATTTCATTATAATTTTTGACCACAAGGTGACGCTGTCTTGAAACTTTTTGAGTACCTTCAGGTTATGGTGCTGATGGCACATACTGAGTTTCGTAATGATACACCAATGCATTCATAAAATATAGCAATTTACATCATAATACTGTATTGCAGTTAGTGGCAATTTCATGTTTTGTACTATTATAGCGCCACCAAGAGACACGACTTTGATTGCATTTTTTTTTTTTGCCACTATCAAAAATTGACATTTGGGCATTAAAATATAGCCAACAACCTATGTTTCCGATTTTCCTACCGTGGTTTCATCTCGATCAGAATAACGGTTTCGAAGATATTCGTTTAAATGCTAAATCACAACGTTACACAAATCATCAGGCGAAACCTAGCATGTTTGGTATCGCTGAACTCGGCAAGGATTCAGGAGTCTAAGGAGATTACTCCCATGAAAATAAGTCAACCACATCCGAAGTTATAAGCATGTAAAAAAATTTCACCACTAGGTGGCGCTGGTACGAAACTTCTCAGACTCCTTCAGGGCATCGTGCTGATGACCCATACCGAGTTTCGTAACTATACGTTTATGCCTTCGTAAAATACAATTTTTCTACAAAATTCAAAATGGCCAACACACAAAATGGCAGACATGGGAAATTGGATATCATTGGACTCATGTTGCCCCGAATCTAACTTTTATTATTTTTGGGCAAATTATTCAGAAGTTATGAGCAACTCATCGACTTGAATTCTATAACTTTTTGCCGGCATTGTCTGAGGATGATGTGGTTCAATTTTCGCGAAAATCTAGAAGGAATTCAAAATGGCGGAAAAGTTATGACGAAAAATGACGACATTTCGAATCGCCAAGGAATCAAGACAAAAAAAAAAAAAAAAAAAAAAAAAGGAATTTTGTTTCTAGCCCTTATGGTTCAAAAGTCATTAGCATAAACATAAGTGCAAATTTGGACAGGTGGTGGCGCTAGAGAGATTGAGTTAGAGACTCCAAATTTGCTATGGACACAGTTCAGACTGTCCTCTACCCGTGTTGCCAAATTTCATAACTTTCCCACAAGCGGTTCTATGGGCTGCCATAGACTCCCAGAGCAGAAGAAGAAAAATAAGAATGTTAACGATTACAATAAGTGCTTGGCCTCTAAATTAACATTAAATATATATTCAACAGCAATAAATAAAAAGGATAAGTCAAAAAAATCTGTGGTCATCAACATTATTTTGTGGCATAAATGACAACTTCCATTTCCAACTCCATCAATTAACATGAACAATGAAAATTTCTCCTAAAAGATTTATTAATCTTAGTTAAGGTAAACATTTATTAATACATTATTAGAATCAAAAGGCTGGGGTTTAAGAAGACTAAATGATTGGAGAAGTCCTGCGGAGAGAAGTCTGATGATCCAGTTATGACATTTTGATTAATAATTATTGTTTAAAAAAAAAACATGCACAGATAGGTCTTTCACAACAAGATCTATAACATGCATTTAGAAAATCGATTCATTTCATGCCGACTGTAATATATAGATCTTCACATTGTGCTTTTAAATCCTTCATAATGCAGACCTGGTTTAGATGCATTACTGTAACTATGACTTCTGCTTTCTAAAAATACAAATCTAAATTATTTTCTGTGCTAACTGATATGAGGCAACACGTGCTGTAAACTACAGTCATTGTATATAATGTTCCTGGTTTATCACAATATTTATTCCTTATCAAAATAACTAAACCAAACTGATGCAGGTGTTTCTGGAGCCTCGATGTTTGTTAGTTTGATCACGGCAGGAAGTAAAAGAGATTTATTGTTCGATTTGTCTTCATTGATTTGCTTACCAATCGATACCTGTCCTTGACCTTTAACCTCCGGATGCCTCTTATGTTCTATACTGAAGCTCATATATCGTGTGTGTGTGTGGTTGTGGTGGTCTTGCATTAGTCAGCACTGACAGCCGGAGCCAATCACATTTAGCAGATGTTGCTGTGGGTAACAGTCTGTTATTCTACACGACAGCAGCACAATGAACGTTTCCTGACAGCTCTGTGACAGCTGTCAATCACCAGGTCATGCTGATGTCAGCCTGGTGTTTACAGCAACTACAACACCCAGAACACCTCGAATATCCCATGAGGCTTCACTCAGATCATCAACACTAAACTGGGTCAGACTGGGCTCAGGTTGAAGTCTCTGTGTCTGATTGTGTTAAAGGGGTGGTTGATTATGATTTCACTTTTTTAACTTCAGTTAGTGTGTAATGTTGCTGTTTGAGCATAAACAACATCTGCAAAGTTACGACGCTCAAAGTTCAATGCAAAGGGAGATATTTTCTTTTACAGAAATCACTGTTTAAGGACTACAACGAGCTTCTTCCCAGGTTGGTGACATCAGAAACCCCAAAATTTACATAAACCCCGCCCCTGAGAACACACAACAAAGGGGGCGGGGCCATGTTGGGCTGCTTTAGAGAAGATGAAGACTTGTTGTAGTAGAGTGTTGTTGCCGTCATTTTACGCCGGACTGCTTCACAAACGAGGGTCAATTCAATGCTGGATTTGCACAAAAGATTAACATGACGACACATGCTAGTCGATGAGTTGAATCAACTCCACAGCAACTACATAAATTTATCCACTAACCATTCAGAAACGTCCAGTTTCATTCATTCTTCCTGAGTCTCTCCATCAGTGTCGACTCCGGTTTGAACAATGTAAGGCTGAACACCGTTACTGACAATCCTCATTTTGGCTGCGTGAGATTCTCCAGCTTTGTTGTTGTTGAGCAACCGAAGCGTGAGCTGTTAAAGCTCCTCCCTCTTCTGGAGCAGCAGCTCATTTGCATTTAAAGGGACACACACAAAAGTGGCGTGTTTCTGCTCACACCCAAATAGGGGCAAATTTGACAAGCTATAATAAATGATCTGTGGGGTATTTTGAGCTGAAACTTCAGACACATTCTGGAGACTCTTATATTACATCTTGTGAAAAGGGGCATAATACGTCCCCTTTAACAATTTGTTTACAATGTATTGAGCTAATAGAGTTAAAACAGAATAGCTGACTGCTGATGTGCAGCAGATGTTATTCAGGTTTTAATACACGACCTGTCAACAAATTGTCATGCAATCAGTTTTCTTTTTGACATCCAACATTCCTGCACCGCTATTGAATCAATATTCTAATTCGAATAGAAATTATGGTTTATATGATATTATATAAACAGACACACAGTACAGATGGACAGAGAGACAGACGGACAGACAGACGGCACACTTCACTGCTGTCATCAGTTCAGACGAAACACTGCTGTGTGTCTCGGTGGATTTCATGTGTCATTTGCTGATAATCTCTCAGAACAACAAATGTCACATTGGTCACAACTGATCAGAGGAAAACAGCAGCAGACGACAAAAATAAGTGAAGACAGACAGGGAAAATAAAGTGTGTGTGTGAGCTATAGGATAATGGAAAGCAAATGGATGGAGAGATACACTAGAGATTCAGCACACATTGTACAGTATGCAGTGTGTGTGTGTGTGTGTGTGTGTGTGTGTGTGTGTGTGTGTTTGGAGCTGATAAGGACAGAGAGGAACACACACTTTACTTGCTCAGACTCCACAGAACAAACTAACGCCACTTTTGACACACTTCAACATTTCATGCCTGCAATAGTAGATGTGTCACTTCTATCATACTGCAGTACAAACAGAAACGAGAGCTCAAAACTTCAGTGTTTCATGTTGAAGAGTAAAACAGTCAGTTTGAGCAGCCTGACATGTTAACACCTGAGTAGTATTTTTACTTTACTATACTATCCAGTATCTGTACTTTTTTTAGAGTATTTGGTTACACTTTATTTTAAGGCGTTTTGTTAGTGTAATTATACAATTAATTACAGAGTAATATTAATTAACAACATGTAGTTAATATAAATTAGGATGACTTGTTTTAGATCTAGTTGCATGTAATTATGCATAATTTAATGTTATTGCTATAATAAGTACATGTAACGTGTGACAAGGACACTGTAAAATTAAGTGCTACCAAGTATTTATATTTTGGGAAACGTTTACTTTACATTCCAAAGCATAATATTGTACTTTTTACTCATAAAAACATATTGTCCCACAATATTTTGAATTAAAGAAATCGTCACCCCCTCAGACATGCAAGAGCGATGTCCGATTCGTGAGATGATTCTTTTCAGTGAACCTGTTGAATCGGTTCGTGAATCGCACTGAAAGATTCATTTGCGAATCTGACTTGAGTCAACAACTGATTCAATGGTCCGGTCAGTGTGAGTCTTCATATCTGATTCAGAATAAGCCAAGAACCGCGATGTCTCCAGAGCTTGAGTGCGCACACGACTTATTGAACTGAACTGAATCAACACTGATCTGAATAATGAAACTATCATCTTGCTTTACAGCAGAATTTGAATCAGTTTCATATTTGATGAAGTTTGCATCAATGATTCTGTTATTTTGCTGTTGATGCTGTGAAACATACAATTTCTATTGTATGAAGTGCTATAAAGGTGACTTGACTTCTTCGTCCACCACTGGACTCAACCAATGAAGTGAGTTTGGGGGCGGTACTATATTTTTGACTGGCCAATGGCAGATGGAGGGAGTGTTTGGGGAAACCTGTTTGAATACAGTCATTTATCGAACATTGTGGGATACCTCGTGTAGTTTCTTCACGGTTTTTCCGGCACTGCAGCTGCAAGAGTTCCAGTTGTCGGTGCCGCAGGCGCAGTTTCCCCCGCAGCGCTGCACCAGGAGGCATCGTGGGAAAAACACGGCGTTGGTCACCTTCAGCTCCTCGCGGAGATTCACCGAGAAATTGCGCGGAGTGCAGCTGTACTGCTTCACGTCATCGTAGAGACGGTCGAGATCAACTGAGGGGGAAAGAGACCGAGATGGATGAGTTTACCAAGAGACTGCTAAACCATAGCAAACTACATCGTGCAAACCCTAACACACATACTTTCCTCTTGGCAAAGTTACTCAAAACCTACAATGTTTTAACTTTGTCAGGGCTGCAAGGTCATTGTGTGTGTGTACGTTGTGAACAACATTCCAGTGTGCTGTTTTAGGTTTTTTTTTCTCACTTATGACTCACATAATCACAATCTGTTCTGGATGGACAGAGAGGAAGGGAGGTATAAATGAAGAGACGGGAGGAAATCACCTCCGTCTGCCTCATAAAAACTCAGTGAATGGTTAACGGCGCCTGTCTCTGTGCTGTGCTGTGCTATGTATGTGTGTGTGTGTGTGCGCGTCATACAGAAATGAATTGTGAATGCTTTTACAATTATAATTCAGTTCCTAAACAGGATGTGAATAGAATACAGTGTTTCTACTGCCTTAAAGGGGACCGATTATGCAAAATTCACTTTTATAAAGTGTTTGAACACAGATGTACAGCCTATAATGGTAAAAATACAGCCACTACTTTTCTTATAATCTCCATAAATCATAAACAGTCTCTCCAAACGAGCGGTTCTACATTTCAGAGGCCCCGCCCATGACTGGTGACGATCTGCCCTATTAGCATAGCTCCTCCCCTGAGTGAGCTGTACACAGTCCACCATGTTTATCTCCTTACCAGAGCATTTAACAGCAACATTCAAGTAAGAAATGTATTTTTATTAAAGCTACTAAAGTTATTCAGTCAGGAGCAGCGAGTTATTTTCTGTTTTTCTTTTGTTGTTTGATTCATATTAACAGCAGTAGATACTGTATATTACGCTGCTGTCACTTTAATACACAGATATCTAATATACACATGTGACTTCTTTCTCTAATGTTTACGTTCACAGACATAACCAACTGTGTTTGTGAACTTTGTGTGTTTTTGACATAACCTTGTGTGTATTTGACAGTTTAAGTGCAATAAGATGTGTAAGAGAACTTAGTTTAATACTCACAGGACGCGCCGTCTGATAGACAGCTTTCTGTGCGCATGCTTTGTTAGTTTTTGGCAGAGTATCCGAGGCACAAGCTGTACAGGCTCCACCCTCTTCTGGAAAGGGTGCGGGGAGCAGCAGCTCATTTGCATTTAAAGATACATGCACGAAAACAGCATGTTTTTCCTTCCACTCAAAAATGGGCATTTATAACATGGTATAATAAATGATCTGTGGGGTATTTTGAGCTGAAACTTTCTGGGGACACCAGAGACTTCTTGAAACAAGTGGCATAATAGTTCCCCCTTAAATTCATTTGAATTTAAGACAGTAGAATTCAAATGAATTAAAGAAAATGTATATTACTGCCTTATTTTAAGTAATACTTCAATAATAATGTATTATATGTGTGTGTATATAGTTTCCTAGAATCCTCTAATTTTACTCCAAATCAAAAAATTAATTATTTTTAAAAGATAAAATAAATGAACTTTAATTTATGGACCAAGACGGAAGAATACTTCATTTCCCAGAATCCTTTAATTTACTCTAAATCAATAAACAAATCAATTAATCATAAATTATATAAAATAGATCAACTTTAATTTATGGACCTTGATGGAACAATACTTAATTTCTCAAAATCATCTAATTTACTCTAAGATTTATGAAGTTATCTGACAATGTGTTTGACATTTTGTGGTAAGCTTGTGGTGTGTGTGCATGTGTGAGACTCACGCTTGTGTTTGCGGTCGGTGTGGTAAGCTCGTGGTCTGTAGTAGTGTGTCTGTGTGTACAGTTGCTCCAGGTCTTCCTGCCAGGTGAACGGGTTCAGGTGTCTCAGTAACTCTTCCACCGTGCTGACGCTGGCGATGTCGTTGTCCAGCGCGGCCGCAGACAGCGGGGTGTCCGTCCCAGAAATCCCCCCCAGATCCTAGAGGGACACAGACGTGAGATGACGGATGTAAAACACTGACTTTCTGCACCAAAGAGCAGCATGAACATCCTGCTAAACATCTGAGATTTACTGAAGAAATTTCTGTAAATTACAATAACGCTAAACATAACCTATTGAGTTAGTAACACTTACTGACGTCATTGTAACTGCTTCCCAGTTGGTCAGAGATGCAAGAGGTAAGCTGTCCTGAAAAACAGAGAGAATTCAAACTTTTGTTTTCAGTTTCATTAATTTTCTTACACAAATTTTCGTATTCATTCAGCATCTCTGGGAAAGTCATTATCTGCTCTGATAAATCCTGTCTTCAAACACTCTTGACATGCAGCAGCACAAACACCATCACATTCAGCCAACGCTCAGATTAGATCCATCACTCATGATGTCACCGGCTGAGGGGGTGGAGCTACAGACATCACAGCGCTGACATTTAAAACCAGCGGTAAACGTCAACACTAAAGGTGAACATTATACAACCTGAATTAACAAGACCATCAATTCAAGTCCACTGCTGCACACCAATAACGAAGAGAGAGAGATGGACAGAATATACCGAGTGTGTTCAGAATAAAACTAAACTTAAACTTCGTCAAGTGGGCGAGGGAAGTGTCTTTGGACAGACCCTCGACTCTTTGATTTTGACCAAGGGAGCAAGTCTACTCAATATGTTCACTTCAGGCATATCCCACAATGCAACATTTCGCCAGTAGTGGGCACTCATGCAACGTAAGCAATGACGTATATCCGAGTGAACGAGACGAACGGAAGTTAGCGAGGGAAGGGCATTAAAAATTGGACTTAAACGCAACCCAGGTGTGTTCAACTTGAAGCGACGCTGCGTAGACCGATCAGTGTATGACATCAAAGTGCCACGAGAGCGATTAAAGACCAGACACATGCTCTCTAATCGCTCTCGCGGTACTTTGACGTCCTACACCGATCGGTCTGCACAGCAACGCAAGTCGAACACACCCGTTTACTTCATTCTAGTACGAATCAGCCGTTTGAACGAATTGAATAAATGAATGACTTACTCATTTACACATTTACTGCCACCTACTGGCAGTTTTAGTTGCTTATTTAGAGTATCACTTCATTAAAAAAATAATTTCATATTTTGCGGATAGTTTGCCAAAAAATTTAAATTCTGTTCATTTAAATTTACTCATCCTAATGTCGTTTCAAACAAAAACATTTCACGAACATAAAAAAGATAAAAATATATAAATACCAATTCAGATGCAGCTTCTGAAAATAAAAAAATCATGGCCGTTGAAGCGACTTTTTGTAATGTCTATTTGATGCTTTTCTCATTTAACACAATAATGACTTTAAATTATCTTTCGGGGGTAATTTCTCTGTCAAATTTGATGTGCGATTAATACAAAAAACCTGTGGTTGAAAAATGAACTAAAATGAAATAAAATATGAGTGGTTGATACTGAAACTAAAATTATTTTTAATTTTGAAAGAACAACAACATACACTATAATGCCAAAAGTATTGGGACACCCCTCCAAATCATTGAATTCAGGTGTTCCAATCACTTCCATGGCCACAGGTGTATAAAATCAAGCACCTAGGCATGCAGACTGCTTCTACAAACATTTGTGAAAGAATGGGTCGCTCTCAGGAGCTCAGTGAATTCAAGCGTGGTACCATGATAGGTTGCCACCTGTGCAATAAGTGCATTCGTGAAATTTCCTAACTAATAAATATTCCACGGTCAACCGTTAGTGGTCTCATAACAAAGTAGAAGCAATTGGGAACAACAGCAACTCAGCCACAAAGTGGTAGGCCACGTAAAAATCACAGGCGCACAGTGTGCAGAGGTCGCCAACTTTCTGCAGAGTCTATAGCTACAGACCTCCAAACTTCGTGTGGCCTTCAGATTAGCTCAAGAACAGTGCGTAGAGAGCTTCATGGAATGGGTTTCCATGGCCGAGCAGCTGCATCCAAGCCTTACATCACCGAGTGCAATGCAAAGCGTCGGATGCAGTGGTGTAAAGCACGCCGCCACTGGACTCTAGAGCAGTGGAGACGTGTTCTCTGGAGTGACGAATCACGCTTCTCTGTCTGGCAGTCCGATGGATGAGTCTGGGTTTGGCGGTTCTCAGGAGAACGGTACTTGCCTTACTGCATTGTGCCAAGTGTAAAGTTTGGTGGAGGGGGGATTATGGTGTGGGGTTGTTTTTCAGGGGTTGGGCTTGGCCCCTTAGTTCCAGTGAAAGGAACTCTGGTCAAAAATTCCCATAAACACACTCCTAAACCTTGTGGAAAGCCTTCCCAGAAGAGTTGAAGCTGTTATAGCTGCAAAGGGTGGGCCAACTCTATATTAAACCCTACGGATTAAGAATGGGATGTCATTAAAGTTCATGTGCATGTAAAGGCAGGCGTCCCAAAACTTTTGGCAATATAGTGTATTTAACCCTCTTGGTGCTATTTGGTCACTTTGGACCAAAAAATGTTTTACATTTTGTTTACTTTATCAGAATGGTATGACACTTGGTGACTTTTGTGGCACTTGCTATGTTAACACACACACACACACACACAAAAAGAGATGCAGTACAATCTACAAATCAGCCATGATGAAGAAAAAAGGCACACAGCAATAAAGGGGTTAATTGAAAATAATGTACAAAACTGGAAAAAAATTGTATGGATTAATTAATTGTATTGTTTTGTAAAAATGTGGAAACAAATGGATCATAATAATTGCATA
This sequence comes from Mylopharyngodon piceus, assembly GCA_039654765.1. NCBI lineage: Eukaryota > Metazoa > Chordata > Actinopteri > Cypriniformes > Xenocyprididae > Mylopharyngodon > Mylopharyngodon piceus. The sequence goes on from CM077447.1 coordinate 1,149,352, forward strand.
AATATTGCTTAGTATAAAATTCCCTCAAAATACTAAATAAAAAATATTATTGAACAAAAACATATTACATTTATATCTTTAACTTTCAGTAAAATCAAAGTGAAATAAAAATCTATAAGCAAATTAAGCAATTTGAGAAAAGAATTCAAATAAACGTGCAAAAGCATAATAACCTTAGTCTGAAGACTGACTTGTTCTCTATTTTTCTCTGTTTACATTTTAACCTTTACTTTAAAATCTCCATATGCTGCACACACACACACACACACACTTCCCTGTGCTGCCACTCTTGTTACATAAATCTGCTCCTGTGGCAATGCAAACAATAGAAGGAGATCAGAGGTCGTGGGCGGTCTGTTATGATGATGTTTCCCATCAGAGATAACGTCTGTATGGGCCTCTGATGTCTCATGCACACACACACACACAGCGAGACCTTCTGCTCGTGTTCAGCAGAGATGTCCGGAGCAGAGCGGGAATGTGGAAATGTCAGGAATACCGCAGATTCAGGGAATTACACACGACGGATCCAGGTCGAACAAACTGCCACCCCTGAACCTGAAGTCCAGCAGCTGCAGGGTTCAGCGATGGTTAAAGACGCAGTGGAGTCAGAAGCCACTCCTTTTACTTTCTTCATATGTTCCTGGTCTTATTATGCAGGATTCATTGGTGCATGTTTTTCTGAATAATCTTTCATCAAAATATAATAACCTGCTCCACCTCTGAAATGACTTCCACTGACAACCCTGACCATGTGGGAGGAGAAAAATAACATTATCATAGCAAACAATGCGTTAAAAAAGACTTATGCAGGCTGATTGCACAATTTTAGAGCAACACATGAATAAATTACATTTTAGAAAACGGTTAGTTCCAGTCCTTGATTCTGATTGATAAAACACAGCTATTGACCAAAGTCCCTTTAAGACAAGTCATTTCACTCGGCGGCCATCTTTGAAACAAATTAAATTTCATATTTGAAATTACCAATGAAATCTGACAACAACTGTCTCATAAATGTTTCTAAACGCTCTAATCATGACAAAAACGGCATTTTTCAAGGCTGGCTCAAGCTAATGCGCATGCGCAGTCCTAAAGCGCGAGTCTGACTGTTTCTATAGGAACCGGATCTTCTAACGGACGCTGCAGTGACACGATGACTTTACCAATCAGCGATCGGCTCTTATTTAGAAAGCAGGACTTGTTTCGCCATTTTGCGCGTTGCACTTTCTCCCATTCATAATAGTACGAGTGCACCGTCTTTCTATATATAAAGTCTTTGGTTTTATTCACGATAAAACACAGCTATGACCGCTTCACCCAACGGTTCTGTGTATCGCTGCACAACATCCTGAGCAACCACTCTTAGCAACGTAAACATATGCTTACTGTATTATGTAGAAGAGTATTGTGAGAGAGATATTACCTGCATTCAGATTTAGCATTTTCCTTCAGGTCAGTCCTATGTTCATAATAAAAATCCGTTTGAATGTCTGCTGCGATCTTGTCCCTTTAACAGTTAATGGGGTTTCCCGTGCCCTGCTGACACTGACAGCGCTACTCAAAGCATTTGTCATTCGCGTTTTGTTCCGTGTTCACAACAAATTTCAATATAAAAGTCTTTGACTGAGTGACTCGCTCAAAAAGACAATCTCTGCCGCCATCTAATGGCGTGATAAATGTAACTGTTGCCGTTCACGGTCAGGGACTATTTTTTCCAGCAGAAGGAAGGCTTTAAATGATTTTACTTCATTAAAGTTGCATTAATACATATTTTTTGGCTTTAAAAAGTTATTTGTATTATTTGGCAACTGTTTTATAAAAGCAATAAGCCCCGTGAAGACGTGGTTTACAGATAATTTATATTTAAATTATATATTGAATTTAAATTCACTGTTAACCATGGTTTGTTGGGGCTTATTGCTTTATTTAAATATGTTTAAATAGAAAACAGTTATTTTAAACTGTAATAATATTACAATAATACTGTTTTTAGTGTATTTTTGATGGTGAGCAGAACATTTTTTGAACTCGTGTAAAAATTCTCATATTCTAATGATAATTTATGGCAATAATTTAATTTACACGCACTTAATAATCACACATGTAATCCCTACAATTATTTCCATGAACCAATCAAATTTCAATGTTAACGCCTCATTATTTCCCGCTGCATACTCAGAAATATGTCGATGCATTATTCATTATATCACTGCACTGAAAAAAGTAATACGCTCTATCTACTTAATAAAATTGTGGCAACAGATTACAAGCAATATTATTAATTAAATTCAACATATAAGAATTGAGTTAGAATTAATCAAATTAATTCCTTAAAAGTCAACCATTTAAAATGTGTAAAATTTGCAAACACCATTGCAAAAACTACAAACTGACATAAAAAGCAAAGAGTCAAACTGCCCAACTAAATGAAACACTGATCACCATAATGGTGACCAATCATTTTCAATGAAATCAACATCAACATCTAAACCTCTGTTAATTCATGTGTTTCTCTTTCCTTCAGTGATTCTACTTGTTATCATCAGGTGTCTTCAATGTTGACAATAAAAATTAAAGAGTTCTTAATTCATCTTTGATGTCTGTCTGTTATTCAGATATTTTTGTTTAAATTTTACCTAAATTTTACTCGTTTTAAATGGTTGACATTTAAGGAATTAATTTCATTAATTCTAACTCAATTCTATTTGTTGAATTTAATTAATAAAATTGCTTGTAATCTGTTGCCAAAATTTTATGGAGTAGATATAGCGTATTACTTTTTACAGTGTGAAGCTAAAAATGTAACTTTAGGTCCAATTTCTAAATCACTTTTATACAGTAAAATGAAATATGTGAATTAGATTAGTGAATTATTACATGGATCACACGGATACTGAATTCATTTCATGGCTAAAAAGTTCTCAATTGAGGTCAACATGCCTTCAACAGAATAGAAATAAACAAACATAAGAACTAAAATCATTAGTTTACAACAAAGAACATCAAAGATGCACATCCTAAAAGCTCTCTAATTACAATTAAAGATCTTGAACAAAAAGGCACAATTATGATTTACAAACATCCGCTAATCCCCACAGAAAACCCACCAAATTTTACGAGCACATCAAACGACGTTTAGAGAAACGAGCACATCATCTTCCCCGCAGAAAAACTCTCCACATCTGTTTGTGTCATTAACCGACACCAAGGGCCTTAACGAGCGTGAGTTTAACAAGAACAATGACAAAACACGTTGTTAGCTGTCATTTCTCGTTATAGACCTTCTCCATGTATGTGTGATAAAGACACAGAACTAAACTCTCAGATCTCTTCACATTACATCAGTGTTTTTACCGCAGTAAAACACTCACACGTTCACACCGAACAGTGTGGCTCACACCTCATTTCTCTCTGTCATCTCTCTCTTTGTTTATACAGTCTCTCTCTCTTATTCTGCCTCAGAAACAGACGTCTTAATTAAGCCACACTTTTCTGAGTTCATCTAAGGTAAAAGAGCATTTCAGGTAAGAAGAGACTTTAAGATTATTGGAGCAAGAAAATACTATTTCAGGTTTTCTACTTCAAAACTTCATGTTTGTTTGTAAATTTTAATTGTCAAATTTACTAGCAAGTTTTGAGTGAAAATTGTTCCTACACCAAGGTTTTTTTGTCGCTTTATTGTCCATTAACTGCAATTTCATCTTGTTTATGTCCAGTGCAGGTGTCTGTTTTAATTCTGTTTCCCAGTATGAGCTCAAATTGAAATGTACAAATTTGCAGTTTTGCAGACACAGAAAACATATTGCATATTTATGCTAACAGCTAGCACCACATTATTGCCGATTTGGCCTGTGTGGAGAAAAAGCCATGAGGCAGTCGTAAAGCAGGATGGCTTTAGTCCCAGTGAATGTTGTAAAATATTTCTCCATCCATCTGCTATCATTCCACCATCCACTAGCATCCGCTTTGCACAACAGATACAGTAAATACATCTGATATAAAACTAGACCAACGATTAACTTTAGTTTACATTACACTACTAGATCCACTAGGAAGACACTTAATAAAATTAAGTTAATGAAATTTTTGTGTGTAATATTTTTACTTAAAGCAACAAGACACTGGAGGCCATGCTACAGTATATTGAGCACAAAAAAATGTGTCATATACACTACCATTCAAAAGATTATTTAATGTTTTTGAAAGAAGGCTGCATTTATTTGATCAAAAGTAAAAATTGTGAAATATTTTTACAGTTTAAAATAACTGTTTTCTATGTGAATACATGTTAAAATGTAATTTATTCCTGTGATCAAAGCTGCATTTTCAGCATCATTACTCCAGTCTTCAGTGTCACATGATGATTTGATGCTCAAGAAACATTTCTGATGTTTAAAACGGTCATATTTTTGTGGAAACCATGATACATTTTATTTTTCAGGATTCTTTGATGACTAGAAAGTTTGAAATAGAATCTTTTGTAACATTATAAATGTTTTTACTGTCACTTTTGATCAATTTAAAGCACCCTTGCTGAATAAAAGTATTAATTTCCTTCATAAAAATCTTACTGACCCCAAACTTTTGAACAGTAGTGTATTTAAAACAAAAACACATGATTTAACGTGTGAAATGATGCAAATGTTCCACACAGGAGGTTAAACAGACACTCACCAACAGTGAATAGCAGATTTTGAATCCTGGTTTTGCTACGAAGTAATCGTCCGATTTGAAGGTGATTTTGATGAGGTTTGTTTTGGATGTGATCCGTGATGGAGATCTTTGACCGCACCAGCGGCCCCAGATGATTGTGCTGGTTTCTGAAATATCCTCCACTTCCACATAATCATACCTGCAAAACACACACACACACACACACACCTGTCAGTACATCACATGCACAGGTAAAGGATATACATCTGTTCGAACAGGTGTGCAGTTGTTGTTTTTTTTTTTTTAAAAGCACGATTTTAAAGTGCTTTTTTGAATATTCGCTTTCATGTAGTGTGTAATAGAGCTGTTTAAAAGTTCTGCAAAATTTTAAAGATCAAAGTGCACGAGAAATAAAGCTATTGTCTCAAAAGAAAGAATCGATTCTGTAGTTGTAGCTGAGGCCTGAAAAGTGCTGAGGAAAAGCTGAAGTAATTTGGTTTCCGACACACACTGTAAGCGGTCCACCAATCACAACAGACTGAGCCATCTGACCAATCAGAGCAGAGCAGGCTCTCGGAAAGGCGGGGTTTAGAGAGACCGGATCTTCGAACAAACCATTTCAGACACTGTGAGAAAAGAGCTGATGCCGTTCAGTTAGTTGCCAAGGCTACATTTAAAAATAAATATTATATATATATATATAATTCAAGTTTTTCATTTGATATTTATATTTTATTTTATTTTATTTCAGCTTCATTTCAATTAAAGAAAATTATTTTTAATAGTCTTATTGCAGTGATTGGGAATGTGATGACAATGACATCATGCTTTTTTATTTATATCATATAAATTATTAGATTTTACACAGAAATGTATATATTGCATGAAGTTTTTCTTAGTTATTTATATTCTTTTCATATTCTTAGTTTCTTTCCTCTCTTTGACTTCTTGTCCCTTTCTCATCCTCTAAATTCACTTCATCTCTCATCTCAGTTTTTTCCTGCTTTATTTTTAGTCCTGATGTCCCGGGGGTCTTTGTAAAGTATCAGATCCACAGTAAAACCCTCTAACCTCAAGGACAAACTCGTAACCCGAGACTCACTCCACACACGCTGTGGTCAGATACTCGCTCTGATTGGCTTTCTGCTCATTAAATATTCATATCATGTTTTAACTCTTCAGGCCATTATTTCTAGTCCAGAAATGCAGAATCAAAACCACAGGAATCTAAGAACTAACCCTGTTATTCTCTACCACATGTCACAACATGATTTAACCACGTCCAGGATCAACGATCCTATGAATTATTTCAGATTTTAGAGCTAGGGCTTTAGGTTAAACTGTTAAAGCTTGTTAAACTGTTAAATATTTACCATCTAGACCAACCAAAAGAGTCAAAGTGACACTTTCTCAACACCCCTTAAAATTCATTATTCATACTCATCCATTCTGAAGCTCCGCCCTCACCTGCAGGCTCCATTCTCCGCCTTCACTTAAAACTTTCAGATCTAATTAAATATTCATGAACTCATCAGTTCAAAGCTCCACCCTCACCTGCAGGCTCCATTCTCTGCCTCCACTTAAAACTTTTAGATCTAATTAATTATTCATGAATTCAGTCCAAAGCTCCGCCCTCACCTGCAGGCTCCATTCTCTGCCTCCACTTAAAACTTTTAGATCTAATTAAATATTCATGAACTCATCAGTTCAAAGTTCCACCCTCACCTGCAGACTCCAATCTCCACCCCCACTTAAAACTCTTAGAGCTAATTAATTATTCATGAACTCATCAGTCCAAAGCTCCGCCCTCACCTGCAGGCTCCATTCTCTGCCTCCACTTAAAACTTTTAGATCTAATTAAATATTCATGAACTCATCAGTTCAAAGTTCCACCCTCACCTGCAGACTCAAATCTCCATCCCCACTTAAAACTCTTAGAGCTAATTAATTATTCATGAACTCAGTCCAAAGCTCCGCCCTCAACTGCCGGCTCCATTCTCCGCCTCCACTTAAAACTTTTAGATCTAATTAAGTATTCATGAACTCATCAGTCCGAAGCTCCGCCCTCACCTGCAGACTCCATTCTCCGCCTCTTCCAATCCAAACTGAGCGTCGAATTCCAGCAGGATTCGTGTGTGGACAGGCGAGAGCAGTTTCCATGACAACAGCAGGTTGCGAGGGTACGAGCTGGGGAAGCGCGGGCTCTGGACGTGACCTCCGCTCTTGACCATTATGACCTCTTCCTTCCGGTACAAGTCTGTGAGGCGATTGCTGTCTGTTACTGGTCACAACTTGGACAGGTTAGTGCGTTTACTCTCGGAGACAAACAAACACACACAGATATAAACAAATACAACACATAAAAAGGTCAGAATCTGTTCCATTTCAGTTCATCCCAGTTCAGTTTAGAGAACAGGATAAATTCAGCTCAGAAAATAAATCTAATTCTCTTCAGGAAAACAGACTAACTCACTTCTTATTCTCTCGAGGAAAAGAACCACTTTTGATCCAAAGCTTCTGATTCACACATACAAAAAAACATTTCACTTTAATTCTGTTCAGGAAGTTAACTGAATTTACTTATGATGCAATTTGGGAAGTGATCTGTATTCACTTCTGATTCTCTTCAGGAAAGTAACCCAGTTTCCCTTCTAATTTTCTTGTTTTTTTTTCTTTAGACAAAGAACTGAAATCACTTTTGATTCTTCTCAAATTCAAAGCAAACTGAATTTAATCTGAATTTACCCTCTGGGTAGTTATCTGAATTCATTTCTTATTCTTTTCAGTAAACTAACCCAGTTCACTTCAGATCCAGAAGCGAACTGAGTTTGCTTTGATTCTCTTCTAACTTAATTCACTTTTAATTCTGTTCAGGAAGCATTATGAATTTACTTTTGATGGTATTTTGGAAGTGAATTCACTTCGTATTCTCTTAAGGTAAATAACCTAATTCACTTCTTATTCTCTTGGGTAAAAGAACAGAGTTCACTTTCGATTCTCTTCAGGAAAAGAACAGAGTTCACTTTTGATTCTCTTGGGGAAAATGCTCTTTGGGAAGTGATCTGAATTCACTTCGTATTCTCTTCAGGAAAAGGACAGAATTCACTTTTGATTCTCTTGGGTAAAAGAACAGAGTTCACTTTCGATTCTCTTCAGGAAAAGAACAGAATTCACTTTTGATTCTCTTGGGGAAAATGCTCTTTGGGAAGTGATCTGAATTCACTTCGTATTCTCTTCAGGAAAAGAACAGAATTCACTTTTGATTCTCTTCAGGAAAAGGACAGAATTCACTTTCGATTCTCTTGGGGAAAATGCTCTTTGAGAAGTGATCTGAATTCACTTCTTATTCTCTTGAGGAAAAGAACAGAGTTCACTTTTGATTCTCTTGGGGAAAATGCTCTTTGAGAAGTGATCTGAATTCACTTCTTATTCTCTTGGGTAAAAGAACAGAGTTCACTTTCGATTCTCTTCAGGAAAAGAACAGAGTTCACTTTCGATTCTCTTCAGGAAAAGAACAGAGTTCACTTTTGATTCTCTTCAGGAAAAGAACAGAGTTCACTTTCGATTCTCTTCAGGAAAAGAACAGAGTTCACTTTTGATTCTCTTCAGGAAAAGAACAGTTCACTTTTGATTCTCTTCAGGAAAAGGACAGAGTTCACTTTTGATTCTCTTGGGTAAAAGAACAGAGTTCACTTTCGATTCTCTTCAGGAAAAGAACAGAGTTCACTTTTGATTCTCTTCAGGAAAAGAACAGAGTTCACTTTTGATTCTCTTCAGGAAAAGGACAGAGTTCACTTTTGATTCTCTTGGGTAAAAGAACAGAGTTCACTTTCGATTCTCTTCAGGAAAAGAACAGAATTCACTTTTGATTCTCTTGGGTAAAAGAACAGAGTTCACTTTTGATTCTCTTCAGGAAAAGGACAGAATTCACTTTTGATTCTCTTGGGTAAAAGAACAGAGTTCACTTTCGATTCTCTTCAGGAAAAGGACAGAATTCACTTTTGATTCTCTTGGGGAAAATGCTCTTTGAGAAGTGATCTGAATTCACTTTTGATTCTCTTGGGTAAAAGAACAGAGTTCACTTTTGATTCTCTTGGGTAAAAGAACAGAGTTCACTTTTGATTCTCTTGGGTAAAAGAACAGAGTTCACTTTTGATTCTCTTGGGGAAAAGAACAGAGTTCACTTTTGATTCTCTTCAGGAAAAGGACAGAATTCACTTTTGATTCTCTTGGGGAAAATGCTCTTTGAGAAGTGATCTGAATTCACTTCTTATTCTCTTCAGGAAAAGAACAGAGTTCACTTTTGAATTTTCTTGGGTAAAAGAACAGAGTTCACTTTTGATTCTCTTCAGGAAAAGAACAGAGTTCACTTTCGATTCTCTTCAGGAAAAGAACAGAATTCACTTTCGATTCTCTTGGGGAAAATGCTCTTTGAGAAGTGATCTGAATTCACTTCTTATTCTCTTCAGGAAAAGAACAGAGTTCACTTTTGATTCTCTTGGGTAAAAGAACAGAATTCACTTTCGATTCTCTTCAGGAAAAGGACAGAATTCACTTTTGATTCTCTTGGGTAAAAGAACATGACTCACTTTTGACTCTTTTCAGAAAGGTAAACTGAATTTACATCTGATTTACATCTGAAGTAACAAACTGAAATCCCTTCAGATTCTCTTCAGGAAAACAATCAATTCACTGTTGGATTTTGATCCTAATATCTGAACTGAGTTGAAATGAACCACAGAATCTCTGACAGAACACAAACACATACAAACATAAGCAACACAAGAGAAGTAAGATAGAAAAAGGGGGACGACAGGTCTACAGAAACAGACAGACACGCTTTTAGCCCACAAAAGGTAAAATATTAAAAATAGCAGAAGTTATGCAACAGAGGAAAACAAAGATCATTCAATGTGACAGTTCATGAATCTTTAAATTAGACCAATGAGCACATTTGATCGTTTTAAAGAAAACTAAAGAATTCATGATACACTAATCGAAAGTGATGACATCGGCGATGACCTGATCCAATGTCAAAATGATGCAGCCACGATGATGTTTTCATTTCCAAAAGCTCCTTGAATCATGACCACCATAGCACGCATACGCACACACACACACACATACACACACACACACTGATTACTGATCCATGCATGCAGCAAACACTTGTGATTATGGCTATACTGCAAGAACAGGGCCACCATCCATCACCATGACAACCTGCTGACCAATGAGCTTTTAAATGAACTTACACACAGGAATAAGGCTGCTGTAGCTCACAAACACACACAGACACACACACACACTACTCACTTGTGTCACTTCTATAAGTGTGATACTGACAGACAGTCTAGCAGCTTTGAGCTTTAACAGCCTCATTTACACAATCTCTCTCACACACACACACACTGTACTTCCTTAACACCAATTTGCTTCAACTTTCTGAGAACAAATACACACTGTAAATACACACTCATCACACACACAGTTGTAAAAGCTCTTAAAGTTTGCTGTGTTAAAGTTTGAGCCGTTGTCTGAGATTGTAAAGAGCTAAATTCATCAGAGTAAACGCCCATGACAGAATAAAGTAGGTTATGTTCCAAAACTTAGTGAGCTTCCTTGCTGTCTACTGCCTACAGTACATACTTCTAAGACAGAATCCCAATGGAAACTGAACTTTGTGAGTGATTGATTTAGAACGCACAATTAACACAATCTAATAAGCATAAAATTCCCTTGAGGAAAAGAACCACTTTTGATCCAAAGCAAACAAATTCGCTTCTGATTAAATTCACACACACACAAAAATAATAATTATAGACAAAGAACTGAAATCACTTTTGATTCTTCTCAAATCCAAAGCGAACTGAATTTACTGTTTGGGAAATTATCTGAATTCTTTTCTTATTCTTTTCAGTAAACTAACCCAATTCACTTGGTTATTTATTTTTTATTTATTTATTTATTTTATTTATTTATTTTTTTTTTTCAGAAAAACAAGTCACTTTAGATTCTCTTCCAATCCAGAAGTGAATTGAGTTTGCTTTGATTCTCTTCTAACTTAATTCACTTTTAATTCTGTTCAGGAAGCTTGAATTTACTTTTGATGCTATTTTGGAAGTGATTTGAATTCACTTTGTATTCTCTTCAGGAAAAGAACCCAATTCACTTTGGATTCTCTTGGGGAAAATGCTCTTTGAGAAGTGATCTGAATTCACTTCATATTCTCTTCAGGAAAAGAACAGAGTTCACTTTTGATTTTATTGGGGAAAAGGCTCTTTGGGAAGTGATCTGAATTAATTTTGTATTCTCTTCAGGAAAAAAACCAAATTCACTTTTGATTCTCTTTTGGAAAATGCTCTTTGGGAAGTGATCTGAATTCACTTCCGATTCTCTTCAGGACAATAACCCAATTCACTTCTGATTCTCTTCAGGAAAAGAACAGGGTTCATTTTTGATTTTCTTGGGGAAGAGGCTCTTTGGGAAGTGATCTGAATTAATTTTGTATTCTCTTCAGGAAAAGAATCAAATTCACTTCTGATTCTCTTGGGGAAAAGAACAGAATTCACTTTTGATTCTCCTGGGGAAAAGGCTCTTTGGGAAGTGATCTGAATTCACTTCAGATTCTCTTCAGGACAATAACCCAATACACTTCTGATTCTCTTGGGGAAAAGAACAGAATTCACTTTTGATTCTCCTGGGGAAAAGGCTCTTTGGGAAGTGATCTGAATTAATTTTGTATTCTCTTCAGGAAAAGAACCAAATTCACTTCTGATTCTCTTGGGGAAAAGAACAGAATTCACTTTTGATTCTCCTGGGGAAAATGCTCTTTGGGAAGTGATGTGAATTCACTTCAGATTCTCTTCAGGACAATAACCCAATACACTTCTGATTCGCTTAAGGATTCTATTACAACTATATTTAATAATCTCTCTAGCTTTTGTCCGCCCGAGTTTTTATCGTGGATGGATTACTTTTACTGAGCTTGTTGCAGTGCATTATGGGGTTGCCTTCCCTTTCAAGATATATTTCAAGAATTTAGTCAAAAGAATTTGGTCTGTGATAAATGAGTCTTTTATTATAGTCTGAATAAATAATATACTAATCTCATGACACAGCATGTAAAAATGCGCGTGTGCATAACAGCCCGTTGAAGTGATTTGTACAGACACATTTCTACATCGCTGATAAACAGAAAAATTACAACAAATCTAGACATGCATTCATGTGTGAGCATTCGTGTGTGAGATCCTGAATAATGGCTGACTCTCTCTGTGTGTGTGTCTGGCCGACATGTGAAGGTTTTTCTGGTCAAGAGCCGCCCACTTAGAAAGAGACTGTCTGATTGACATGTAAAGTAATCAGTCACAGTTCACTGTGTTTTAATGTGTCTTTTGGGGCGGGTTTATCACAAATAAATGGTTCCATAAAAAAAAAAATAAAAAAAATAAAAAAACATTCAATCAATAACATGACTGTGAACATCAGTGGTTGTAGGGAAAACATAAAAAGCCTATCCATGAGTGTGAAATGAGAATCTGGTGGTAAAAAACATTTCACTGTTCAACAGTCATTTCAACCAGAACTAAAAAGTAAATTTTACAGCTGTCCAGTTCATGAAATATTCACACGTTCTGTCTCTGTGTTTCTTTCCCTCAATATTTCAACAATAGTACATCAGTTTCCAGAGGTGAACCAGATTAAACAATCGACTGTAAAAGCTGAGAATGAACAAAAATGTTATTCTTCCACCTTTACTTATGGGTTGATTCAATAAAAACATATCCAGGTCATAGTTAAACAAACAAACAAACAAATTATTAAATTAATTATATTAAATTACTTATAAATTAATTAATTATTTATTTAATTTAAAAATAAATAAATAAATATTTTATAAATAAAAAATTTTCATAAACAAAATGACTATTTCAGGACCACTAAAATTTTGCAAAATGTATGTTTATTACTCATGGGCTTATTTAATAAAAACATGCCCAGGTCATATTTTTTAAAAAAGCAAGCAAACAAACAAAATAAATACATAAATTAATACAATTTATTTATTTACTTAATTTTAAAAATAAATTAAAAATAAATAAATTAAATAAATAAATATTTTTATAAACAAAATGACTATTTCAGGGTCATTAAAATTATGCAAAATATATATTTTTTATTAATCATGGGCTGATTCAGTAAAAACATGCCCAGGTCATATTTCACACCTTACTATTATTGAAATAAATAAATAAATAAATAAATAAATAAATAAATTTTATTTATTTATATTTTATATTATATTAAATATATTATATTAAAACAAATAAAAAAATTAAGTAGATGCATAAATTAATTAATTAATTAATAAATAGAATAAAAAAAAACATTTCACAAATAAATTAATATTTTTTCATAAACAAAATGGCTATTTCAGGACCATTTTGATTATGTAATTTTTTTTATTTCTTCCTTTTGATTTTGGGGTGAAATACACCCCGCACATTCCTCTACAGTTAAATCCATTGTAAGACATTTCCTAGGACAGGAGTTCAGAAAGCAAGTGTTTCTATTGACAGTTAGAGGTCAGAGGTCAAACGGAGGCATAAAACTTTATGACGCATCGGTGTGACCCTGCTGTCAGACGGTTTCAGCTGAACTTAGAGAAGCATCAAGACACACTCAGACTCCCACCCTGAGGACGAGACGATGAGTGTGTGTGTGTGTGTGTGTGTGTGTGTGTGTGCGCATCCATTTCTGGTTTCTCTCACCTCGCGTGCTGCTCTGTGCTTGAGTGAGAGATCATGCTGAAACTGTTACACAGTTGGAACCCAAAGCAGAATCTATTCCTGGACATCTAGAGTCACACTAAACACACGTTATATCAGCACAATCATCTCAGTATATTAGTGTACTAATATTATATTGGAACTTTTGTTCTTGTACCCATGGCAACCAAATGTTCCATTAGAATTTACTGTGGAGATTAAACAGAACAGCTGAACGACATCATTAACAGACTCGTGCCTGCAGTACCAGCACATTCTACTTAAAATATATTTTATGATGAGTCATTACTACATGCAAAGCTAAGTCTGCAAAAATATTTTTCTTTTTTCACTGTTTTCATGGAATCAAACACATTTCACCCCAAATGTATGGAAGCTTGTTTCTGCTATGAAATAAAAATAAAAAGGTAATTGCAACTTTTTATCTCACAATTTTGACTTTCTCAGAATTGCACGATATAAAGTCAGAATTGTGAGGTAAAAACTCGCAATTGCGAGAAAAAGTCAGAATTACGACTTTAAAACACACAATTCTGACTTTATGTTGCACATTTCTGACTATATATGCGCAATTCTGACTATATATATTGTGCAATTCTGACTTTTTAATTCTCGCAATCCTGACTTTATAACTCGCAATACTGACTTTATAACTCGCAATTCTGACTTTTTAATTCTCGCAATCCTGACTTTTTAATTCTCGCAATCCTGACTTTATAACTCGCAATTCTGACTTTTTAATTCTCGCAATTCTGACTTTTTATCTCGCAATCCTGACTTTATAACTCGCAATCCTGACTTTTTAATTCTCGCAATTCTGACTTTATAATAATTCGCAATTGTGAGTTTAAATCTCACAATTCTGACTTTATATCCCGCGATTCTGATTTTATATGACGCAATCCTGACTTTATATCTCGCAATCCTGACTTTATATCTCGCAATTCTGACTTTATATTGCACATTTCTGACTATATATGCGCAATTCTGACTATATATATCGTGCAATTCTGACTTTATAACTCGCAATCCTGACTTTTTAATTCTCGCAATTCAGACTTTGTAACTCGCAATTCAGACTTTGTAACTCGCAATTCAGACTTTATAATAATTCGCAATTGTGAGTTTAAATCCCGCGATTCTGATTTTATTTGACGCAATCCTGACTTTATAACTCGCAATCCTGACTTTATAACTCGCAATCCTGACTTTATAACTCGCAATCCTGACTTTTTAATTCTCGCAATTCTGACTTTATAACTCGCAATTCTGACTTTATATCACGCAATTCTGACTTTTTAATTCTCGCAATCCTGACTTTATATCTCGCAATTCTGACTTTATAATAATTTACAATTGTGAGTTTAAGTCTCACAATTCTGACTTTATATCCCGCGATTCTGATTTTATATGACGCAATTCTGACTTTATAACTCGCAATCCTGACTTTATAACTCACAATCCTGACTTTATATCTGGCGATTCTGACTATATCACGCAATTCTGACTTTATCACGCAATTCTGACTTTATCACGCAATTCTGACTTTACAACTCGCATTCCTGACTTTATATATCTCACAATTCTGACTTTATAATTTGCAATTGTGAGAAGTCAGAATTGTGAGATGCAAACTCGCAATTGCGAGAAAAAAAATGTCAGAATTGTGAGATAAAGTCACAATTACCTTTTGTATTTTTTTTATTTAGTGGCAGAAACAAGCTTCCATACAAATGTTTATGGTAAAATTACAAAAAAATAAAGAGAAATGCATTTCTGCACTGAACAGAATGCAATGTACTTGAAAACAACAGTAATTAGATTATTTTTTTTAATTATGGTAATGAGAACCAAAGGGCTTATGCGTTACGAAAATAATTCTTGATTTAATCAAACAATAAATTTATGCAATAAATCAAGCCTTACCTTTTGTTAATTTCGAGTACATAATTGTTATTTTGCTGTTCTGAAGTCTGTTTACTTTTTTAAATAAGCTATTTGATTGTACTGGGTTTGTTACTGACTTTGAATCACTTTGTGAAATGTTTTCACTTTCCTGTATTAATTATATTATGCCGAACACAAAGCGCCGTATGTTCCTGGGAGGATTTGACAAAGGAAAGAGTTTAACTGGCTGATATTATTCCTCACAACACACTGATGTTGAATGGTACAAACATATAGTTCAAAAATAAAAACACGTGACACGCAGGAAACAAGCCTCTGGTGCAGCGAACACATGTTTAACTGAGATAATGAAGCGTATGTGTCTGTATTATTTTGCATCCCTGATCAGATCCTTCTTATTAGTATCTGGAGAGTGTTGACAATAGACACACAGACACACACACACACAATCCAGGGCACCACTTGTGAGGAAGTAAATCAATTAGGCTTCAACTGCAGCGTCATGAAAATGAAGCCTTCAACACTCCAGCCAGCTCTCATTAACACAAGATACTGAACACACTCACATCCACTAAACACATCTGTTCTGACATCGGATCTCTCTTTATATGGCCAGTTTCTGTGCTTCGTGTCATTTACACACACACACACCTAAACCTTGACCCCTTGTGTTTTAGTTAAATTGCATTTGACTGATTAAAAAGGCAATGATGAAGCAAACATGGAGCAACTGCCCCTGCAATAAATGGGAATAATAATGGATGGTTTTCTTCTTGACAGCAATAAAACACAACTTAGTAGGGCTCTATAAAATCTGTTTTATTCAGTTTTAATTTTTCCCAAATTTTGTGTTTTCTGTCTGGATTCTATTTTAAGTTTTAATCATAAAAAAAATCATGTCTAATAAATTGAATTAATCAAACTTCAATAATAATTTATTAAATTGTTAATTTATTAAAATTTTAAAAAATAGGGCCTCATGAAATTTATTATTATTTTTACAAATTTCATTTTATTTTTCCGCAAATCTTGTTTTCATTTTTTCAGCATTCTGTGTTTTATAATTAAATATCCTGTATATTTACCAACAAAAACTGTGGTAATTAAATTAATTCATAAAAAATTACCATTTTAATAACTGAATTAATTAATTATAATAATAACTTAATAAATGTTTAACAATATCAGGGCCCTATGAAAAAATTCTGTTTTAATTTTTCAAGATTCTCTTTTACGATTTTACACAGATTTATTGTCAAAAACTGTGGTAATCAATTGAATTCATAAAACTTTAATATTTTGATAATTTAATAAACTTATTAGGGACTTTGAAAACTTTTAATTTTGTCACAAATTCCATTTTATTTTAATCAGAAATTATGTTTTAATTTTTCTAGATTCTGTTTTTACTATTTTATACAGATTTACCACCAAAAACTGTGGTAATTAAATTAATTCATAAAACTTTACCAATCTATTATTTTAATACAGTTTTATCCATATAAGGGCCCTAAGAAAACTGTTGTAATTTTTCCACAAATTCTGTTTTTCTGGATTCTGTATTTTACGATTTAATATAAATCCATCATCAAAAACTGTGGTAATCAAATTAATTTATAAAACTTACCATTTTAATTAAACTAACAATTTAATCCACCTTTAAAATTTTACTCAAATGGAAATGCAACAATTCCTTTACAGCAATACATTGCATTTTTATGTTTGTCAAATAAAGTGCTGAAGCAGACAGTTTAGAGTATGTAGGTATGGGAAATATGGCATTTAAAATCTGCAGAGCTTGAAGAGGTTGATCTATTTTGTCCGGATACACTTGTGTATACTCATCACACCATTGTTTCTAGGATAAGAAGCCATAAAGTCGTTTGCATGCTTTAAAATCACAGATATAATGTGAATCAGAGGCGTGTGTCATCACACAGACAAGCAGCTCACAGATGTCTGACTTCATGAGGGAAACACTGAGCTAATGGAGATGAAACACCCACTGCTGAAACATGCCAAACCTGAGACATGAACCGCTGCTGCTCAATATTTAACACACACACACACAATATTCCTCATTTAAATAATTCATACGCAGAATAAAGGGGCGGCACCTGGTTGAGTTAGTTAGTAATGTGTTGAAACTGGCGGTTATGGTAAGGAGCGGGGCATTTCCCAAACACGCTTGACCAATCACAACACACTGCTCCAGCCGACCAATCAGAGCACATTGTGCTTTTCAGAAGGCGGGGCTTAATGGAGACAGGAACTAAACAGAGCGTTACTGACAGACTGGGAAGAGAGGAGCTGCAACAATGGAGAATATGAGGAAAATAATCAACATTCAAGCATGAAAACCTGTTCTAGTAGAGCCCAAAAACAAAATCAAGACTCTTTAATCACACAGATCTGCAGATGAGGGGTCTGTCATAGTGTGTCTGTCAAAGTTTCAGTTTCTCATGGATTCCACACACACACACACACACACACACACACACACAGAGAGAGACGATATAAGAATGTGTGCTAGCAGACAGCTGTGTGCGAGATACACAGACAAAAATTTGCTGAGTAAAGATGCATCTTCCTGTTTGTGTATAAAAATGGCAGAATGTGTCTCACTTTCTGAAGCAGAAACAGGCTGCCGCTCACAAACGACTAGATGGAAACACCTTCAAACATTAAAGACTGAAGTAATTTTTTTTTTATCAATATAAAAACACAAACTCAGACAGAAGCCCACCTGCACACAGACACACACACAATGCAACAGGAACACTAAGGGTGTGTGTGTGTGTTGTGGGGAATCCCACACCAGATTCCTCAACACTGATGGCTGGGTGTGGGTCCGGGACACCCTGTGACTCACTGCCCTAAAATAACTATATTTCAGCTGTTTTACACCCATTCTTGTACATCTGTCTTTGTGAGGACATTCACTGACACATCTCTAGCTCCTCACTCTAACCCTACCCATCACAACTAAGTGCCTCACCTGAACCCTTACCCTAAACCAACCCTTAACCCGATTATAACCTGATCCCTAAAACCAAGTCTTGACCCTCAAAAAGGCTCTCAGAAAGTGAGGACCGGCCGAAATGTCCTCACTACACTCAGATGGGCTAAAACTCAAACTGGTCTTCACAGATATAGTTGTACATGTACACACACACACAAAAAAAAACCATAAAAAGTTTTGTTATTTGAAATAAAATAAGCGTTAACGGAAATAAAATAAAATTTAAAAAACAAAAAAATCATTACATTTCAGCTAGTTGTTGGAGCAACATCTCATTTTCATTTAGTTCAACTTAAATGTACTAAAATATTTGAAAATAAACTTAATAACAAAAAAAAACTAGACATACTTTAAAAAACACTAATAAAAATGACAAAAAAACAACAAAAATCACTAAAACATTAAAATTAAGATAAATACGGAAAATACAAAAATAAAAATTACAATAATAGTATCTCAGTGATACTAATAACACTAATTCAGAGAATAAAATGAATATTTATGCTTGAAATAATTCACCTGTCGCACTGAGAACCACAAATGACTAAAAAAAGATTCAAAGATTCCAAAATAAATTCAAAATTCTAAAGGTTCCAAATAGTAAAGATCTTAATGTTGGAAGAATCCATGTTATTTGTCAACCACCCTAATATCCCCAGAGGACATTCAGACATACATTCCAGGTGTCAGACACCTGCTGAAGAACTCAAACACACACACACACAGCTGACCTCAAAAGTCTCCGAAGTAATTCACATCATCACATTATTGATGACATTTTGTATAAACTAATGCATCAAAACCAATTTACACTGCATTCAAGCTATACATTTCTATCAGTTCACTCATTCCTTGGGAATCGAACCCATGACCTTGCATCATGCTCGACTGTTTGAGCTCCAGAAATACAGGAACAGGTTAAGAGTTACAGGTTATATCAGTGCAGAGAGGAACAAAGCTGTTGAAATCAGGAATGTGACACGAGCAGAGAAGATCAGAGAGCTGTAGACCTGTCCAAACAAGCTCGAGCTGATCACAACACAAAACTAAAACAAGTAACATTCACATCAACAGTGACCACAGGAACCATTTGCACTCTTGCAGCACTCCAAAATGTCTGAATGTCATTCGTGAGATCATCACAAAACATCAAAGCAAGAGCCATCCGAGCTGAACGGCACTTGTCTGAGTATATCAGCAGACACTAGTCATTGCATTGATTAGATAACAAAACACAAGAGTCATATTGTAAAGACAGACAGCACAAGCATTTTTTAGATGTTAAACATTCGGCAAACAGAGTTATAAACTAAAAAAACAATCGATTTAGGGTTTAAAACAAAGGCAAAAAGCCACTTTGTGTGTGTTAATGTGATCAACTACACCTGCTAACTAGGACGCCTGTGTGAACTTGACTCATGCACCAAAAACACCAAAAGTTTATTAAAGGACTTCAAAAATTACAGCATTTGAGCTCAGATGACACTTGCTTTGTGACACGCAGACTACTTTTGAGGTCACAAAACTCACCATTGCTGCGTGTGTTTGAAGCCCTCAGCGCTTTGGAGGACATCACCTGGGCCTGTGTGGGGTAATGTTCACCGCTCAGCACCGCGATGAGGGAGCACACGAGCAGCCACATGATTTGGAACCGAACCGTCCGCTGATCCATGATCCAGGAGAGCGACATGAACCCGGAGTTTCCACCGCTGCGCAGTGCGTCCACGGATCCAGAGAACAGGTTCATATAAACCAAGTCACGGAATCCAAAGACTTCAACTTTATCTGCTTCTGTCCCGTTTGACCTCGAGCTTATAATTCCAGCAGAATACTTTCCATTCCTTGAACATTCACTGAAACTCGAGGACGCGCGAAGAGTGTCCTGTTGGAAAAGTGGTCAACAATAACGCGCGCGGTGCTGATGGACTCCCAGAGTTCACACATCAAAACTCCTGCTGAAAGATCGGCTGATCGAGCTGCTGAGAGATGGAAGGAGAAAGAAAGGAAGCCCAGGAGGGCTGGACCCCCTTCATCCAGTCAGGACGAGGAAATAACGCCCGTGGGGCGCGTTTTACTTACTGTTTGGTGGAATACTTTCCCTCGGTGCGTAACGCTGCCACTCTTTTCCTGTTTGTTTCGCCGCGAGGAAAGTTTTGAGGACTTTCCCTGAGGAGAAACAAACGCACGGGATTCACACTTGCAAACTGCAGGCCATGACATGATCGGCTTTGAGACATGTGTTGAAATACAAAGTAGCCTACAATACAGAGAAATATAGTATAATAAGTGCTTTTGCACACTTTTAAGGGCTTCCCGAGGAACAATTGCACCTTGACGGAAGCCCTTTTCAGATGAGGACATTTCCGCTCTCTGGGATCTGAATTATGGGCTGTGGTTGCTATGAAATTATAACTTGCTATTTTATTCACTGTATAATACTGTTTCTTTTAAAGTCCACCTGTGGTGTAAATCAAGTTTTTAATGTTGTTTATATGTCTATGTGGTGTTTTTAATATGCTTTAAGACAAACCATGTGCAAATTCATATGTCAAAACCATTGCTGAGTATTTTCTCCTTAAAACTGCAGTGAAATCGCTGGTGTCTATGACGTCACAGACTACCTTGTAACCAATCACGTCAATGTGCCGGCGGACTTTAGCATATCATTAACAGCGAACTAGCGTGTAGATTTAGCAATATGGCCGGTGTATGATGTATATTACGATGTTATGTTTAACTATATGCCCTTCTCCACCGACGTTCTGAGTTGTTCAGTGTTTCTAAGGATACTGATTGTTAGAAGACAGCTGTCTGACTCTGACATGGCGAACTGGAACATGGTTTGTGTAACATTAGCAACACATTATTAGCTGTTTGATAACGTAGTCAAGCTAAAGGCTAATCATATTAATTACCGTTATGTGTCCGACGTTGTAAAGAGTGATACCATTGTGCAGCGTTTACATTAGTAAGTTGACCGAGTGGATCTCTGAGCTCGTGCGAGTGAGTGGAGGCGGGGCTAATTTGCATATTCATTGATCCGGCGGGTATATTAAATGAGGCAAGAGTGTAGAGTTACATTCAAGCTATTTTAAGGCATGAAGAAATTTTTTTTCACAGGAAAAAACGTTTAAATATGTCATTTTGGTGATCATAGATGAGTTTTAAGGGATAAAATTATTGACTACGGGGGACTTTAAATAGTAGCCTATTTGCAATGGTAAACATAGCAATATGCTACATTGTCACATGACCTCAGCACATGATTAATTCTGCAAGTGCTTCCAATTATCACCTCAGAATTCACATTTGTTGGCCTGCAATGTTCTGTTAATGTAGTTTTTAGTTCCATATAAAGCTTTGTGGGGGTTGGGGGGTGGGAAATCTTAATATTAAAATCACAGTTGATATTACTACTGCTCATTTGTCACTGGAAATGGAAGGTCAAGTTGAGCGCACTGCATTGTGGGATACAGTATGTTTTATACTGTACATTATGTCTGATGTCATCTGGGTAAAAGTACTTGCAATTTTCCAAACTTGTAATTATCTACACTACAGGAATTTCCCAAGAAGACTTGAACACAGCAAATTAAATGTGCATCATACTCTCAGAATCAAGCTATTAAAATGTGATTTTTTTTTGAGAATATTTCAGTCCAAGATTTTTGGATGCACAAAATGTCATTGTTTTGGTTCTGTAAACATTCCCATAAAGCATAAAACGCATATAATTCAAATGTATCTTACTAAATGAAACAATGGCAGCATTATCATTAACAATTAGATTAGACAGTTTGGATTCATAAAGTGTCAATGTTTAAACTTTTAATCTGAATCCCAGTATAGATTTCAGGAGGACAAAAGAGATTATATCATGCACGCATAATAACAAGGGTAAAGGACTTGACAGGCTCTCACATGCATTTCTGCCAAGTGTGGAGAAAAAAACAGAATTCAGGTCTAGGCCTGAGTGAGAGTAAGAAAGCTGGTCTGATCCAGACTGTGCCCGCTTTATCTGACCCGGTCCTGTCCTGACCTCAGCTGACGGAGGGTGTGTCCTGATTTACCTCCTGAGGGACGCTGTGTGTGTGTGCGTGTGTGTGTTTGTGTGTGTGTGTGTGTGTGTGTGTGTGTGTGTGAGAGAGAGAGAGAGGTGTTGTGGGTAACCAGGGCCAGTGTACACAGTGTTGACACAGAAACTCTAGCGTACATCCTGATGTTTATCTTCATGTCTTTGTGTTTCTCACACAGATACACACACACACACACACACAAATATATACACTATGTGTTTACCTAAATGTGTTTGTACAGGAAACAGCCTGTTTATATTCTCCCTTTGCGCTAAACGCACGATTGCACGGCTACACTAACGGACAACACATCAAATGAGTGTTTTATCTAAGAGTTGCATGTGTAATTTTATGTGGTGTTTGCACATACAGTTCCAACACTAAGTATTAAATGTCCCAGTGTTTGTGTTGCAGACATGAATGATTCTCAAATCGTGTCTCTTTTTACTTGAGCCTACCAACCACTGAAAACACCCTAGCAACCAGAACATTTAAGTAACCGCATAGCAATGCACCTAGAAACACCTTAGCAACATCATAGCAACACCCTGGCAACCACTAAGCAATGCTCTGAAAACCTCCCAGAACACTCTAGCAACACCTTGGCAACCACTAAGCAACGCTCTGAAAACCACTCAGAACATCTTAGCAACCAGAACATTTTAGTAACCGCATAGCAATGCACCTAAAAGCACCTTATCAGCCTCATAGCAACACCCTGGCAACCACTAAGCAATGCTCTAAAAAAACACTCAGAACACCCTAACAACCAGAACATTTTAGTAACCGCATAGCAATGCACCTAAAAGCACCTTATCAGCCTCATAGCAACACCCTGGCAACCACTAAGCAATGCTCTAAAAAAACACTCAGAACACCCTAACAACCAGAACATTTTAGTAACCGCATAGCAATGCACCTAAAAACACCTTAGCAACATCATAACAACACCCTGGCAACCACTAAGCAATGCTCTGAAAACCTCTCAGAACATCTTAGAAACCAGAACATTTTAGTAACCGCATAGCAATGCACCTAAAAACACCTTAGCAACACCTTGGCAACCACTAAGCAATGCTCTGAAAACCTCTCAGAGCATCCTAGCAACCAGAACATTTTAGTAACCGCATAGCAATGCACCTAAAAACACCTTAGCAACACCTTGGCAACCACTAAGCAATGCTCTAAAACTACTCAGAACATCCGAGCAACCAGAACATTTTAGTAACTGCATAGCAATGCACCTAGAAACACCTTAGCAACATCATAGCAACACCCTGGCAACCACTAAGCGATGCTCTGAAAACCTCTCAGAACACTCTAGCAACATCATAGTAACACCTTGGCAACCACCAAGCAATGCTCTGAAAACCACTCAGAACATCCTAGCAACCAGAACATTTTAGTAACCGCATAGCAATGCACCTAAAACACCTTAGCAACATCATAGCAACACCCTGGCAACCACTAAGCAATGCTCTGAAAAACACTCAGAACACCCTGACAACCAGAATTTTTTTTTTTGTAACCGCATAGCAATGCACCTAAAAACACCTTAGCAACATCATAACAACACCCTGGCAACCACTAAGCGATGCTCTGAAAACCTCTCAGAACACTCTAGCAACATCATAGCAACACCTTGGCAACCACTAAGCAATGCTCTGAAAACCACTCAGAACATTCTAGCAACCAGAACATTTTTGTAACCGCATAGCAATGCACCTAAAACACCTTAGCAACATCATAGCAACACCCTGGCAACCACTAAGCAATGCTCTGAAAACCAGTCAGAGCTCACTAGCAACATCATAGCAACACCCTGGCAACCACTAAGCAATGCTCTGAAAACCAGTCAGAGCTCACTAACAACCAGAACATTTTAGTAACCGCATAGCAATGCACCTAAAAACCCCTTACCAACAACTTAGCAACACCCTGGCAACCACTCAGATTACCCTAGCAACCAGAAAGTTTCAGTACCTGTATAGCAATGCACCTAAGAACTCTCTAGCAACACCCTGGCAACCAGTAAGAAATGCTCTGTAAACCACTCAGAACACCCTAGCAACATCATAGCAACACCCTGGCAACCACTAAGCAATGCACTGAAAACCACTCAGAACACCCTAGCAACATCATAGCAACACCCTGGCAACCACTAAGCAATGCACTGAAAACCACTCAGAACACCCTAGCAACCAGAACATTTTAGTGACCGCATAGCAATGCAGCTAAGAACTCTCTAGCAACATCATAGCAACACCCTGGCAACCACTAAGCAATGCTCTGAAAACTACTCAGAACACCCTAACAATCAGGATATTTGTGTGACCACATAGCAATGCACCTAAAACACCTTAGCAACACCATGGCATTGCACCTTGCAATGCACTTAAAACCACTCAGAACACCCTAGCAACCACCTTGCAATGGCATAGCAACCAATTTGAACACCCATGCAACATGCATACTGTAATACCATAGTAACACCCTAGCAACCATTAGCATTGTGGTGGTGAGTTATGCATGTGCAAGCACTTCTAACGTGTTTTTTAAAATTTTGTCCATAAAATAAAATGTTTAAATTTAGTTCTAACATCCTCTCCCCCTCTCTCTCTCTATTGTCCTGAAAGAGTTAATGCTCAGACATTCTGGAATGATTCCTGGATTCCCACAGCATTCCGTCACATTCCACGGGATTCCTCAGGGGCGACATCATAATCAAAGACGGCGGGTGACAAAGACGCCCAGTGTGGCATTGAGCAACTGCAAACTCATGGACACAGAGACAGAAAGACTGAGCGGCGCTCAAAGAAATGTGTGTCTCACTGTTGATGAAGAGCAACATCACACACACAACAGCTTCATTGTCATGAAAATTATGTTATAATACATTAAAGGCTTCATTTGTGTTATTTTTTTTTTTTATTTTGTCTTTTTTGGTGGCAAATTATGTGTTTTTTGTGACATTCACACGCACAAGATAGTACAGTGAATCCAGCCATTTCTTTAAATGAGTTCCTTCTCTTTTAACATGCATTATGTGGAAGGTTTTATGGCAGCACTCAGAAGTCACATGATCAGTCTAGTCTGTAATTATTTCCTGTGTGGTGCAGTGGTTAAAGCTCTCAAAGCCTTTAGCAAGACAATTACAGGTGAAGTGGGAAATTTATGCACTACTGCTGAAGAAAATTACACTTGTGTCTCCTATCCCGCCCCCTGTCTTGCATTGGTTAGACAAACAGATAGTCCCGCCCACAAACTCTTGTCATTGGTTGATTGAGTCAGAAGCTTTGAGTCAGAAGCTGCTCAGACAAACAGATCAGTGTTCTGAAAGTGTCACAGTGTTTCATTCTTCAGGAAGTCAAAGCACAGACTAGATGAACTTCTGAACATCACACACAGCAACTTCAAACAACAGGCTGCTCATTCTGATGGTCATTCTGATGTCACATGACATTTACGGCTCAACTGATTGGCTCAAAATGTTGTGCCCTCAGAATTATCTTATGACCTGTTGACTTGGAAAGTAATTGAAATATGAGATTATACTTTAAAAATAAATAATACAAAAATATTAATCATTACTTGGAAATCAAGTAATTGTGAAATATGGAATTATATTCAAAAATAAAAAATAAATAATACAAAAATATTAGTATACTATTAGTATATAATATAATATAATATATAATTAAATAATACAATATATAATATTAATATACTGTAAAAATAAATAATATGAAAATATTAATCATTATATGGAAATCAAGTCATTATGAAATATGAAATTATATTATAAAAATATATAAATAATACAACATATATCAATAATTATTTGGAAATTAAGTAATTAGGAAATTAGAGATTATATTATAAAATAATATAAAATATATGAATAATTACCTGAAAATTAAGTAATTATGAAATATGAAATTCTATTATGAAAATATAAAAGTAATTCAAAATATATTAGTTACTTGGATATGAAGTAACTGTGAAATTTTGGATTATATTATAAAAAATAAATAACAAAAATATATTATTCATTACTTGGAAATGAAATAATAGGAAATTAGAGATTATATTATAAAAAATTAATATAAAAATATATTAATAATTACTTGGAAATGAATTATGAAATTTGAGATTATATTATAAAAACAAATAACAAAATATATTATTCATTACTTGGAAATGAAGTAATTAGGAAATTAGAGATTACATAAAAATAATATGAAAATAATAATTATTTGAAAACCAAGTAATTATGAAATATAATATTATATTATAAAAAATAAATAACAAAAATATATTATTCATTACTTGGAAATTAAGCAATTAGGAAATTAGAGATTATATAAAAATAATATAAAAATAAATTAATAATTACTTGGAAATGAATTATGAAATTTGAAATTATATTATAAAAACAAATATCATAAAATATATCATTCATTACTTGGAAATTAAGTAATTAGGAAATTAGAGATTATATAAAAATAATATAAAAATAAATTAATAATTACTTGGAAACCATGTAATTATGACATATGAGATTATATTATAAAAATAATATAAAGATAAATTAATAATTACCTGGAAATCAAGTAATTATGAAATATTATATTATTATTAAAAATATTAATATTGTATTATTTTATATATATGCACACACACATCTGGACAACACATCTGGATTAATGACAGACGTTTGAAGGAATCTCTATCGCCCCCTTGAGTATTGAGGTTTATTAGCGCAACAGTTTGCATGTTTCTGACCTAACCCTACTCTTTTGTTGCATTATAGGCAATATAAACAGCGATTAAAGAAAACGCACTGTATGCACTGCAGACCCAAGAGCTGCGCGTGCGTGCGTGCGCGCATATTCACTTTATCTTCCCATCAATGCTATATCAAGATCATTTTCTCTGTGTGATTTATGATCAGGCTGAGGTGCGGTGTCGTATTAATGTGAGGTTTGATAACTAAGCTCACCCGCAGCGCGCGCGCGCACACACGCACGCGGATAAATATCAGTCCTTTACCGCAGCGGTGGGGCGTAATTCTGTCCCGCGTTTATGGAGTCGCTTCTCGCGCGAGATAAATCTGACAAAAGGCGGGAAGGTGAGAGCTCGGACCTCATTTGAAGGCACTCAGACACGTGTGTGTGTGTATATGTGTGTGTGCAGCGTGTTATTGATTGAGACCATTGAGGGGATTTGTATGGTTTATGACGTCCTGATGGGCGATAAATACATGTCAGACAGTGAGTGTGTTTAAAATTTCCCTCAACAGTAACCAAACTCGATTAGATTAACATGAATAATAAGACATAAGCGCTCGGTGTGTGTGTGTGTGTGTGTGGTTATCACGTTAGCTTTATTTAATCAGATCTCACCTGTGTTCCTGCCAGATGGCGGGAAAAATGCTGACTAGGTACTTTAACCCATATACACAGAGTCTTCTGTCGCTCTGCAGCCTTAATTAGATAATTCATCAGTCCATCATTTAAACTGGCTCGTAATTAACAAAATGTTTATGACTGGACACAATGCGGTTGGTTAAAACTAGCATAATTAGCATAATCGTTCGTCTGACAGGACTTTGGTTAAAGAGGCGGGAAACGTATAGCTATCCGCTTATATGTGTGTGTGTGTGTTGGAGAGAGAAAGCAGAAGAGCACAACAGTGTGTGTTGGTGCAGTGACCTTGAAGGTCTGTCTCAGTTCAGCTAAAGTGTGTCCAGCTTCCCTTTCTATCCATTACACACACTTGCACACAGTGAGTTGCCTACCTAGACATCTTTTTAAGGCTTTGTAGGTGCAATTAAAATGCAAAGGCTGTTCCGAAAGGTAGACAGTGACGTCATGCTGCCTTCTAAGATACATTCTTATCACCAAATGATAAAGCAGCATCATATTTCTCCAATGCAGAAGGCAATCCCAGAATGCATTGCGACAAGCTCAGTGAAGATATCCATCCTGGATGACATGAAAAATTATAAATGTACACTACTGTTATTTTTTAAAGATGAATACTTTGGGCAGACCAAACTGTTAGTCGTAGAGACTTGAAAATTTGAGGGCTGGTAGTACTCACACCGTCTACAACGTCAGCAAGGATCGGCCTGACGGGGGCGCTACAGCGGTGAAAAGTACGAAATGGATTCGGATTCACTGGTCGTTGTGGCGGAATTTTCGGGTATTTTGGATTATCTGAAAAACCTACTTTTGCGAACTAGTCCTAGGTTTTTGACCCAATCGGAGCCAAACCAGTGCAGCGAGATTCTCTAGAGTCTGCTTGTCAATAATTATCAAAAAAAAGTTGAAATTCCGATTCACGGTCCCTAAGGGCCGCCAAAACGTTCAAAGTGGGCGGAGCCACTTTTACTAAAATGACTATAACACCTGAACGGAATGAGATATTTTCACCAAACTCGGCACACCTGTGTAAGAGCTCATTCTGTGGTCGCGTGAAAAAAGATGCGACGACTGGCCACATGGTGGTGCTATAACAGAAAAAAAAACATGAAAATGTCTATAACTACTTCACAGTTAGTCCGATTGACTTGAAAATTGGCATGCAGTGTCTTCGTCTGAGGTGCCATGACTGTCTATGAGGACATTGACGTATCTCAAAAAACATGTCCACAATCGGCCAATGAAATTTGAGCGGCTGACGGACAAGGTTAATAGAGGCCGATCGGAACGAAACTCACTGGGCCTGTTTGACTCACGGCCCTAGAGTCCTGTGAGTAATTCTAAAGAAATCGGCCACCAGGGGGCGCCTTCGCATTTTTCACATGCGTAAAAAAAAATTTCACACACGCCCACGACATTCATACCACATGGCAGAACTCCTCATTCCGGGCAACTTTGCTTCTAGGACCACCGCTGTCCACCGAATCGTTCATTAAATATTGGAGATTATTTCAAAAACCAACTTTGTCGAAATAGTCTTAATGCATGGAAAATAAAACATAATACCTTTTTACGCATGTGCTTGAAGGCCTTAAAGCGCTTGAATCCCGATAATTGCTGCTTGCAGCTATATTTTAACCTTATATTTGTGCATGCTGTGTATTTTTATAATTATTAGAGCTCTACATTCACCAGGTTTTAGAACAGAGCTGATGCCATTGCAGAAGTTTAAACACCATAACAAAGAGCTTCACTGTCAAAAGAGTTCAGGCCTTCTCCTGATGAAATCCACCGCACAAATCACAACTCATCAGTCAGAACCGTCCTCAGACGCTGCATGCTTGCTGAATATCAACCAGTTTATACCACCCGTACAATATAATAGAGCTGTCAAAAGATTCATAAGAATTAAAGGAATGTTTCTTGCGGGTTTGATTCAAGTTAAAAAAACAAACAAGCAAATTGCATTTACAGTAATGAACTTACAATAGAACACTATTCCATGAAGAGGAACAACAAAAAGCCTTTTGACAGAATCAACAGACTCTGAACACACACTTTTCATCTTCTCTTCATCTCTCACTGTTTTCAACCAACACCTCTCGAATAACACCAACGGTGTATGTGTTAATGGATCTGTTTTTGGCTCCTGGTTATATGGAATAGATTATTATATCTCTTTCATCTCCAGGTAGATTCATTATGGATATTTGCAGCTGATTAGAGACATATTTTGTAGAATTTCTTAGTATTATTGATTAAACTAAACTTCACTCTGTACTTAACGACAGATAAAAATGACTTATGACCTCTCGTGACTTATAAAACGCAGTGTTGTTTTCATGAACTAAATCTAAAGCTAAAACTGTTAATTGAAATAAAGCTGAAATACAATAAAATTATTTCAGTTAGTTACCAAAGCAACATCTTTTATCTCTTATCATTTCTAAATAACATGACTCGCTGAAATAAAAACAAATTAAAACAAAAAAAGTTTAAAAATTATGAAAGTACATAACAAAATTACTAAAAAATCAACTAAAATGAAAATAAAAAATCCAATTCAAAATATTAATAAAAATATAATGTATAAATAATACTAAAATAACACTGATAAAATGGCAGCAAAAGCAAAATGATTAAAATTATTAAAAAAAGTGCGTAATAAATAGTTAATAAAATATTATTATTAATAATAATATAGTATCTATTAATAATATAATGTTATTATTAATAATAATATATTATAATAGTATTAGTAGTATAATATAGTAATATACTATACTATATTATTTATAATAATAATATAGTATAGTATATACATTAATATAGAATTCAAAAAATGTGATATTCACAGGTGTTGATATATTTGACATTTTAAAAACAATAAAATGGCCAAAATAGTGTTGTTTTTATCTCTGTACTACAGCAGCAGTTTTATTAAAGCAAAAAGTAATTATTTTACTGAAATTTAATTGAGCACATTTTACTTATTTAACCATGGTAAAATCACCGTAATGCATGGTTTTACAGCTGAAACTATCCGAAAATATAAATCCCCATTTATTACTCATCAAATGTAACAAAAAATGGGATAATTTGACATACTGTACAATAAGATAAAAGGAAAGATGACGAGGAAGGAGAGGGGATCCTGTGACAGTGGATTTCCTTCAAAACCCTGCAGCATCAGAAAGCATCAGCGCTTTGATCTGTCTGTGTGTGTTTGTGTCTGCGTGAGGCTTTTCTCATCTTTTGTTGTGCTGAAGAATCAGTGGATGAATGATCTTTATCACACAAACTTCGGAGAGATGACAGAACAAAACTGAGGAACAATGCTCGCGCGCTCAGTCTCTTATCTGCTTCAGTTAATTAAAGCAGAGTGTGTAACGAGTTTGTGCGCTGCACTCTAACTGAATTAAGAAGACAGATAAAGAGTCCCTCTGAATGCAGACGGAGTCTCTGCGCTCAGACCAACACACACACACTGCGCTACAATAGGACACACGTCGGTGTGTGAGAGAGAGAGATCTGTTCTTTATTCAGAGAGCGTCCTACTGCAGAAAGCCTCAAACTGCCCCGCCTCCCTCTCTCTCTCCCTCTCTCTCTTTGTACGGATGGAGGGAAGAACAGAGAGAAAAGAAGTTGCGTTCAGATTCACAGGGTCCCTACAGAGTGTTCACTGCTCTTTACACACCGAGCACGAGAGATCTGGAGGAGCACTTGACAAAATACACTCAACGTTATCAAACACACAAGACTAGAGTCGCACGAGGGTTTTAGATTCCATTACATCACAAATACATTGTATTGTTCTGCTTCTTGCCTTCAAGAGGATGATATCCTTAAATAAGAATCTAATCTTTAAATGATAGATAGATAGATAGATAGATAGAGACAGGTGATTGGACTAACAAGTGGAACATCTCATTAACATATGACCACCCACATTTATATATCAATACATATTCAATATGCTGTAATCTGACCCGCCCTAATGAGCAACAGTGTAATATTTTTTTCGTTCATTTAAAATAGCTCTTGTTAAAGCATTATAAGCCACGAACCAAACCAATCAGCTACGATGTGAATCACAAAACTACAAACTTTGATTGGAAGCAAAAAACAAAAATACAAGACTGTGAACGTAACGTCTTTAGTGAGGGAAAGAACTACAATCCCATGAAGCATTGAGAACAGCATAATTGAGTTAAAAAACATTTGAAATATAAACTACTCATTTAGAAATGTTGATTATATGTATAGCAAGTTGAATTGCAAAATATGTACATATACACAAACATTTCAGTATTTTGAGTATATTTTCGTCATTTTGGCTGCGTGAGATTCTCCAGCTTTGTTGTTGTTGGGCAACCGAAGCACAAGCTGTTAAAGCTCCGCCCTCTTCTGGAGCAGCAGCTCATTTGCATTTAAAGGGACACACACAAAAACGGCAGGTTTTTGCTCACACCCAAATAGGGGCAAATTTGATAAGCTATAATAAATTATCTGTGGGGTGTTTTGACCCCAATCCAATGAAACATTGAGAACAGCATAACTGAGTTAAAAACGATGGAGAAATATAAAACTAATCATTTAGAATTGTTGATTATATGTATAGAAACAATATATTTTAAGTTTATTGCAAAATATGCATATTAACACAAACATTTCAGTATTTTGACTCAATTACGTCATTCGCAGTGCTTCATGGGATTGGGCGGAGCTAAAGAGCTATTTTGGAGCGTGTTGCTTTTTTGTCTCTCTGATTGGTGGAATTTCTTTACAGCATCATGGGTAATGTAGTTTTTCACCACGAATTCCGTTGTTAAACACAATTATTTTAAAAATAAGCTGAAATATTGCGGGCTGACGGCTTCAACTGAAGCAAATACCATTGATTAACAACCTCGTAGCTCACAGTAGGACTGTCTTTAAAGGTTTATAAGTTATTGTTCAAAATCAATTTCCTTATGGAGAAAATGAATGGAGTTTTTGCTTACGGAACCCGACTGTTGCACTCTATACTGGTACACAGCAGTTAGCCAATCATAACAGAGCTCATTTGCATACGGAAGTCAAAGTGCAGCAGCACAAACAGCCTGTTTTATTCTAAGGGCCAGAGAGAGACTGAATGAAAATATAACAACTGTTCATTTCACTCTATTAAAATAAGTCAAAATGCAAACCTGTTAGATTTTTTTGATGCATATAAATGAATACACCTAAATTCTGTTTAGTGTTTTTATTCCCTGATGAACTGTTTGCTCTCCTCTGTTTCACTGTGTGTGTGTATGTGTGTGTGTGTGACAGTAATGTTCAGTAATAAACCGTTTGACCATAATTACTGGAGATGCAATCATTCCATCCAAAGCATTAAACACCGTTTAACATAATCAGCTCATTCTGCAAATGCCACTAATTACATCGCCGTGACGCGCTGTGTGTGTGTGTGTGTGTGTGTGTGAGAGAGAGTGTGTGTGTGCCATTATTTAGATTCTAAATCCTGTAAAACAGTGATGAAATTCATAAATCCTTCAGGCTCAAATGTTTTATGTTCTGTAACGACTAATTAGATAAAGCACATAGAAATTAGCATGACGTTTTCTGAATTAAGTATTTTTGTCCTATAATATTTTATACATTGATATCTCTCTCGCCATATGACAGAAAAATCTCTAATGAGATCTCTTCAATATCTCAGATATGTTTCCTAGACAACAATGACAATAAAATGGAGAATAATTTCAGCCTTTTTATTTCTCCTGAGGAAGTTTTGGAGAAAACTCATCCAAGCTTCGAATGAGAAGCCTGTGAGCAATAAAAACATTCTCTCTGTGTTTATCTCTCGTTCTTTATTTATGCATGTGACTCTTTGCCAGTTCCCCATTAGACTGAAACATTAGGCTGTTTTAGATAAAAAGGCAGGGCGATGGATGGCTTTTCTGTGTTAATGTAAAGCTACATGCTGACAGGGCTGTATTTTTAATGCAGTGAGCAGATATTTCTAATGCATTATAGCTGTAAGGTCTCTATGAAAGTCCTCTATCTCTGTCTCTCTCTCCTTCTTCTGGTCCAATACAAATGTGGGAAACACTCCACGATTAAAGTAAAAGAGTGTGTGTCATGATTTACTATTTTTGTGCAGATACAAAGTTAGATGGATGTGATTAATGCATAAACTGCTAAGACTAGTCTTTCAAGGCAGTCATCTAATGTTTTTTCTTTAAGACTGTTCATAAAAGTGAGACTGATTCCCCTAACTAACTGCTAACTGGTAATACTCGTCTTAACATAATGGCTAAGTTTATGCAACTGGCCCTGGATGTTTGATTTTGTTGGTAGTTGCTAACATAACTTTATATATAGAGGACATTCTGGGAAAGTGTGTTTGGTTATTGCCTCAGTTTGTTTGGTTGTGAGGCTGCGTGTGCAACACAATGTGACAGCAATAACATTTCATCGCACAGCTAGTTGTTGGAACAAAACGCTTGTTCCTGGAAAAGCTACAGTATGTGAAAGCAGCCACAGTAATGCTACAGAGAAATGTAATTCAGTTAGTAGGTCACTGGGGTCAACGGGGTCAACGGCCTCGAGCTGAGAGGCTTGATACAGTCTGACACCCAGAAACAAACCACTGCAAGCGGTCTACCTACATTTATACACACACACACCTTAATTATATACTGTATATTATATTAATACAAATCTATTATTTGTATCATCTATTTCAAAAAAGACGTGACCAATAACACATTTGGGGAAAAAAGCAAAAGCATCACATCCCTTGATAGACGATTCAAGAACCGAACAATCAGACCATGAGATCCAGACCTCAGGTCAGTTTTAGCAGGTCAGACTCACACGTCCACCTGATCTAACAGGCAGAGGAGAACAGACAGAATAAAAGAGAAGAGGCCGGGTTGAAGGAGTGTTAGTCCCGTTCCAGCCTTCTTCTTATAGTCTTTATTCACAGAATTTGAACCCTGAACGAGGCCATCCATCAAAATGCTTGCATTGCCGCCACTGGACGTGGAAAAGCACTTTAAAGAGTGAGACCGCGGCTGGTCACACACTTTCATCTCACATTAGACTTTAAAAAAGATGGATTTCCCTCCATTTCACTTCTCTTGTTCCCTGCTCTCTCCTCTTTAGCACGCGTGTATGTCTCCTGTGCGGCTGCAGCGGACGCATTAGTGAGGGTGTTAGAGGAAAGCTACTGAAACGCAGTTGTGCTGCTTCTCATTGTGTGTGACGACGCTTGAACGCTGGTTACAAGTTCTTATAGGAATACTGTGAGTGTGTGTGTGAGAGTTCAGCAGCATGACACACACATGAGATGAGAATATAAATTAGACACAATAAACACCCTCCCTCCCGTCCCTTGATTTATTTGAGCAGATATTAGACATCGTTGTTTCACACAGTGAGAAACCGACACGCTAATGAGCCAAAATTGGGATTACTGAGCCGAGAATTTAATATTCATGAGTACAATTCCAAACATAATATCATTCCATGATGATTATTTCCAGGCAGCCAATTAAAACTGACAAATCATGTGGCATTTGTTCGTTTGCAAACATCACTCTTACTAGAACTCAAATCTCTAACCCAGACATAAAATGATTCCTCAAATCATGTGTGTTTTTAAGAAGAGGTGTTGCGTTACTTTACTAAAGGATCAGATGCACCATTTTCAC
Organism: Mylopharyngodon piceus; assembly: GCA_039654765.1. NCBI lineage: Eukaryota > Metazoa > Chordata > Actinopteri > Cypriniformes > Xenocyprididae > Mylopharyngodon > Mylopharyngodon piceus. The sequence goes on from CM077447.1 coordinate 1,184,935, forward strand.
CTGGTGGACAATAAAATAGGTGAAAAAATGTCACAGACGCTCATAGAAGGAGCCTAAACTACATCAGGATATTGCTTGGTTGTTGCTAAGGTGTTCTGGGTGTTTGCTAGATGGTTGCTAAGGTGTTGCTAGGTGGTTGCTAAGGGGTTCTGATGTTGCTAGGTGGTTGCTGAGGTGTTTAGGCAGTTGCTAAGGTGTTCTGGGTGTTTGCTAGATGGTTGCTAAGGTGTTCTGGGTGTTACTAGATGTGTTCTGTATGTTGTTAGGTGGTCGCTAAGGGGTTCTTACATTATTAGGTGGTTTCTGTGGTGTTTAGGTGTTTATTAAGGTGTTCTGGGTGTTGCTAGGTGGTTGTTAAGGTGTTCTGTATGATATTAGGTGGTCGCTAAGGGGTTCTTACATTGTTAGGTGGTTTCTGAGGTGTTTACTAAGGTGTTCTGGGTGTTGCTAGGTGGTTGTTAAGGTGTTCTGTATGATATTAGGTGGTTGCCAAGGGGTTCTGATGTTGCTAAATGGTTGCTAAGGTGTTGTTAGGTGGTTGTTAAGGTGTTCTGTATGTTTTTAGGTGGTTGCTAAGGGGTCCTGATGTTGCTAGGTGGTTGCCAAGGTGTTTATGTTGTTGCTAAGGTGTTATGTGTGCTGCTAGATGGTTGTTAAGGTGTTCTGGGTGTTTGCTAGATGGTTGCTAAGGTGTTCTGGGTGTTACTAGATGTGTTCTGTATGTTGTTAGGTGGTCGCTAAGGGGTTCTTACATTATTAGGTGGTTTCTGTGGTGTTTAGGTGTTTATTAAGGTGTTCTGGGTGTTGCTAGGTGGTTGTTAAGGTGTTCTGTATGATATTAGGTGGTCGCTAAGGGGTTCTTACATTGTTAGGTGGTTTCTGAGGTGTTTACTAAGGTGTTCTGTATGATATTAGGTGGTTGCCAAGGGGTTCTGATGTTGCTAAATGGTTGCTAAGGTGTTGTTAGGTGGTTGTTAAGGTGTTCTGTATGTTTTTAGGTGGTTGCTAAGGGGTCCTGATGTTGCTAGGTGGTTGCCAAGGTGTTTAATGTTGTTGCTAAGGTGTTATGTGTGCTGCTAGATGGTTGTTAAGGTGTTCTGGGTGTTTGCTAGATGGTTGCTAAGGTGTTGCTAGGTGGTTGTTAAGGTGTTCTGTATGTTATTAGGTGGTTGTTGCTAAGAGGTTCTGATGTTGCTAGGTGGTTGCTGAGGTGTTTATGTAGTTGCTAAGGTGTACAGGGTGTTTGCTAGATGGTTGCTAGGGTGTTCTACGTGTTACTAGGTGGTTGTTAAGGTGTTCTGTATGTTGTTAGGTGGTCGCTAAGGGGTTCTTACATTGCTAGGTGGTTGATGAGGTGTTTAGGTGTTTGTTAAGGTGTTCTGGGTGTTGCTAGGTGGTTGTTAAGGTGTTCTGTATAATGTTAGGTGGTTGCAAAGGGGTTCTGATGTTGCTAGGTGTTTGCTAAGGTGTTGCTAGGTGGTTGCTAAGGGGTTCTGATGTTGCTAGGTGGTTGCTGAGGTGTTTAGGCAGTTGCTAAGGTGTTCTGGGTGTTTGCTAGATGGTTGCTAAGGTGTTCTGGGTGTTACTAGATGTGTTCTGTATGTTGTTAGGTGGTCGCTAAGGGGTTCTTACATTATTAGGTGGTTTCTGAGGTGTTTAGGTGTTTATTAAGGTGTTCTGGGTGTTGCTAGGTGGTTGTTAAGGTGTTCTGTATGATATTAGGTGGTCGCTAAGGGGTTCTTACATTGTTAGGTGGTTTCTGAGGTGTTTACTAAGGTGTTCTGGGTGTTGCTAGGTGGTTGTTAAGGTGTTCTGTATGATATTAGGTGGTTGCCAAGGGGTTCTGATGTTGCTAAATGGTTGCTAAGGTGTTGTTAGGTAGTTGTTAAGGTGTTCTGTATGTTGTTAGGTGGTTGCTAAGGGGTCCTGATGTTGCTAGGTGGTTGCCAAGGTGTTTAATGTTGTTGCTAAGGTGTTATGGGTGCTGCTAGATGGTTGTTAAGGTGTTCTGGGTGTTTGCTAGATGGTTGCTAAGGTGTTGCTAGGTGGTTGTTAAGGTGTTCTGTATGTTATTAGGTGGTTGTTGCTAAGAGGTTCTGATGTTGCTAGGTGGTTGCTGAGGTGTTTATGTAGTTGCTAAGGTGTACAGGGTGTTTGCTAGATGGTTGCTAGGGTGTTCTACGTGTTACTAGGTGGTTGTTAAGGTGTTCTGTATGTTGTTAGGTGGTTGCTAAGGGGTTCTTACACTGCTAGGTGGTTGATGAGGTGTTTAGGTGTTTGTTAAGGTGTTCTGGGTGTTGCTAGGTGGTTGTTAAGGTGTTCTGTATAATGTTAGGTGGTTGCAAAGGGGTTCTGATGTTGCTAGGTGATTGCTGAGATGTTTAGGTGGTTGTTAAGGTGTTCTAGGTGTTTGCTAAATGGTTGCTAGGTGGTTATTAAGGTGTTCTGTATGTTGCTAGATGGTTGCTGAGGTGTTTAGGTGGTCGCTAAGGGGTTCTTGCATTGTTAGGTGGTTTCTGAGGTGTTTAGGTGTTTACTAAGGTGTTCTGGGTGTTGCTAGGTGGTTGTTAAGGTGTTCTGTATGATATTAGGTGGTTGCTAAGGGGTTCTGATGTTGCTAAATGGTTGCTAAGGTGTTGCTAGGTGGTTAAGGTGTTCTGGGTGTTGCTAGGTGGTTGCTAAGGTGTTCTGGATGTTTGCTAAATGGTTACTAAGGTGTTCTGGGTGTTGCTAGGTGGTTGTTAAAGTGTTCTGTATGTTGTTAGATGATCGCTAAGGGGTTCTGACATTCCTAGGTGGTTGATGAGGTGTTTAGGTGGTTGCTAAGGGGTTCTGATGTTGCTTAATGGTTGCTAAGGTGTTGCTAGGTGGTTGTTAAGGTGTTCTGGGTGTTTGCTAGATGGTTGCTAAGGTGTTGCTAGGTGGTTGTTAAGGTGTTCTGTATGTTATTAGGTGGTTGTTGCTAAGAGGTTCTGATGTTGCTAGGTGGTTGCTGAGGTGTTTATGTAGTTGCTAAGGTGTACAGGGTGTTTGCTAGATGTTTGCTAGGGTGTTCTACGTGTTACTAGGTGGTTGTTAAGGTGTTCTGTATGTTGTTAGGTGGTCGCTAAGGGGTTCTTACATTGCTAGGTGGTTGATGAGGTGTTTAGGTGTTTGTTAAGGTGTTCTGGGTGTTGCTAGGTGGTTGTTAAGGTGTTCTGTATAATGTTAGGTGGTTGCAAAGGGGTTCTGATGTTGCTAGGTGGTTGCTGAGATGTTTAGGTGGTTGTTAAGGTGTTCTAGGTGTTTGCTAAATGGTTGCTAGGTGGTTATTAAGGTGTTCTGTATGTTGCTAGATGGTTGCTGAGGTGTTTAGGTGGTCGCTAAGGGGTTCTTGCTTTGTTAGGTGGTTTCTGAGGTGTTTAGGTGTTTACTAAGGTGTTCTGGGTGTTGCTAGGTGGTTGCTAAGGTGTTCTGGATGTTTGCTAAGTCAAGTCAAGTCACCTTTATTTATATAGCGCTTTTTACAATGTAGATTGTGTCAAAGCAGCTTTACATTGATAACTGGTACATTATTTGGCTGCACAGCAGCTCTTAAAGAATAGTGTCAATGCAGGTAGATCAAAGCACTGTTGAATATCAAATGTCAAGTCAAATGTCAAGTGTCCCCAACTAAGCAAGCCAACAGGCGACAGCGGCAAGGAACCCAAACTCCATCAGGTGACATCAGGTGGCAGACAAGTGGCAAATAGGTGTTTAAATGGAGAAAAAAAACCTTGGGAGAAACCAGGCTTAGTCGGGGGGCCAGTTCTCCTCTGGCCAACAGTGCTTTGTTACGATTCAGGTTGCCATCGTAAGTCCAATAGGATCGCAGCATTATGGTTACTAAGGTGTTCTGGGTGTTGCTAGGTGGTTGTTAAAGTGTTCTGTATGTTGTTAGATGATCGCTAAGGGGTTCTGACATTCCTAGGTGGTTGATGAGGTGTTTAGGTGTTTGTTAAGGTGTTCTGTATGATATTAGGTGGTTGCTAAGGGGTTCTGATGTTGCTAAATGGTTGCTAAGGTGTTGCTAGGTGGTTGTTAAGATGTTCTGTATGTTGTTAGATGTTTGCTAAGGTGTTCTGGGCATTTGCTAGATGGTTGCTAAGATGTTGCTAGGTAGTTGTTAAGGTGTTCTGTATGTTGTTAGATGGTTGCTAAGGTGTTCTGGGTATTTGCTTGATGGTTGCTAAGATGTTGCTAGGTGGTTGTTAAGGTGTTCTGTATGTTGTTAGGTGGTTGCTAAGGGGTTCTGACATTCCTAGGTGGTTGATGAGGTGTTTAGGTGTTTGTTAAGGTGTTCTGTATGATATTAGGTGGTTGCTAAGGGGTTCTGATGTTGCTAAATGGTTGCTAAGGTGTTGCTAGGTGGTTGTTAAGATGTTCTGTATGTTGTTAGATGTTTGCTAAGGTGTTCTGGGCATTTGCTAGATGGTTGCTAAGATGTTGCTAGGTAGTTGTTAAGGTGTTCTGTATGTTGTTAGATGTTTGCTAAGGTGTTCTGGGCATTTGCTAGATGGTTGCTAAGATGTTGCTAGGTGGTTGTTAAGGTGTTCTGTATGTTGTTAGGTGGTTGCTAAGGGGTTCTGATGTTGCTAAATGGTTGCTAAGGTGTTGCTAGGTGGTTGTTAAGATGTTCTGTATGTTGTTAGATGTTTGCTAAGGTGTTCTGGGCATTTGCTAGATGGTTGCTAAGATGTTGCTAGGTGGTTGTTAAGGTGTTCTGTATGTTGTTAGATGGTTGCTAAGGTGTTCTGGGTATTTGCTAGATGGTTGCTAAGATGTTGCTAGGTGGTTGTTAAGGTGTTCTGTATGTTGTTAGGTGGTTGCTAAGGGGTTCTGACATTGCTAGGTGGTTGATGAGGTGTTTAGGTGTCTGTTAAGGTTCTGGGTGTTGCTAGGTGGTTGTTAGGGTGTTCTATATATTCACTAAGGGGTTCTGACGTTGCTAGGTGGTTACTGAGGTGTTTAGGAGTTTGCTAGGTGGTTGCTAAGGTGTTTGGATGGTTGCTAACTAAACAAAGTAAGAAAAAAGTGTATAGATTAAATTTGAAATGGTCAGTTTTGATGTAGATGTAGATGTTCACAGTCTGCACACTGAACAATCCTGTCAGAACGCTGTGAAAGGTGTTCATGTGCAAAGCAGCGCTGCAGTAATGGTTCTGGTAACAGATCCAGCTGAAGGTGTGTCCGTGACCTCACATGTTGTCGTGTTATTAGGTCTAATCATGTCAAACTGTAATCACACGCATTAACCGTTTACATGTGTTCTCTTATGCTGGCGGTGTGTAAGGTCATGGAAACACGTTTTCTCTAATTAATCCTGACCTGATTTTTAGCCATTATCCTGATTTCACTCTGCATGTAAACACCTTTACTTGCGTTCTGTCAGCTTGACCGATGAGCCCATGTCTTGAGTATGTAAATATATGTTTATATAGACTAAATATATTTTTATGTGACTTAAAAGTGAAGAAAATGTCTACAAATGTTACAAAATAAATGAAGATGACATCTCCGTCTCTCTGTCTATTTCTGTGCCTCATGCGATGTGTGTGTGAGTGTATGAACACACATGTACTCTAAGAAATGTGCTAAAAGCCCATTGGCACGTGTGTGTGTGTGTGTGTGTGTGTGTGTCTCTGAGGATGTGAGAGTGATGCACACAGCAGCAGTGGTCTCAGGGTCATGACCTTCTTTAACCCTGAAGGACCGACAGATAAAAGCTGATCCACAGTCTCCATATGAAGCTGTTTTTTTCTCTCTTGGAGCGACAAAGTAGGTTTTACTATTTTTACAGGGACATTTGGACACACACACACATGCGGCTCTTGTTTTCCCTGACATTTACTTCACCTACATATGTGCCGTGATTCTGTCTCGACCCTTCAGCTTCAATTCCTCCAGTAAACACAAACTCCAGTGGGATGTTCCCGTCCACGCGCTCGCTCACATCTGTCTGAGCTCTAATGCAAACCAGCTCTCTCGTATCACACACACTTTCACTTATCAGAGCCGTGGCTCGACATCTACCCGACAAGATCTCCTCTCTCAGAAGATGAAAGGACAAAACGAACCGCACTGATCACAATCTCATGGAACAGAGAGCAGCTCCTGTTAATTCCTCACAGGGAGAGAGACGGAGCGCGACACACTTTCATATAGACCAGAAGTCAAAGACAGCGGCTTTATTACAATCCCTAGAGAGCTGCCTACCTAGGCAACAGAAGCACACTATTTTTATTACACTGCTGCAATAGTGAAATCACTTACATTCACATTCATTTCTCCAAACATCATATCTGTACTCGACTACAGCATTTCACAGGACGTCTCACATGCCCTCCACTGTCTTTACAAACAAATAATAAAATAAATATCTATTATAATATATTATAATACATACATACATACTAAATAATATATAATAATTTCTAAAAATTAATTACATTAAATAAAATTAAATAAAATACAAATTATATATACATTTTAAATTAAATATAATTTTATGTAAGTATATCATTATTAATAATGCAAATTATGTATAAGTATATTAAATAATCTATATAAAATATAAATTATATCCATAAATAGTACATACACATATTATTTAATTATTAAATAATTATTGTTATATATACTTATATAAAAATATTATGCAGTTATTTATATTATAATAAAATAATACATAAAATATAAATTATATATATATATATATATATATACACACACACATTTTAAATTAAATATAATTTTATATAAATATATAATTATTTATAATGTAAATTATGTATAATTATTTATATATTATATATAATATAAATTATATATAAATAGTACATATTAATTATTAAATAATTATTATGTTATGTATGTGTGTATATATATATATATATATATATATATATAAATTTTAAATTATTAATATCAAAACATATTATATAATTATTAGATTATTAATTATAAAATAATTATGGTATATATATATATATATATATATATAAATTTTAAATTATTAATATCAATTATTAGATTATTAATTATAAAATAATTATGGTATATTGTGCATAGTTATTTGTTTTAAATAATATATATAAAATATAAATTATATATAAATAGTACATATTAATTATTTAATTATTAAATAATTATTAAATTATTCATTATTAAATAATTATTATGATATGTATACATATATATAATTATTATATTTAAATATGCATAGTTATATATATATATATATATATATATTTAAATTATTAATAACAAAACATATTATATAATTATTTGATTATTAATTATAAAATAATTATGGTGTATGTATATATATTATACATAGTTATTTGTATTAAATAATATATATAAAATATAAATTATATATATATACATTGTAAATTAAATATAATTTTATAAAAATATATAATTATTAATAATGTAAATTATTTATAGTTATAAAAAATAATATATATAAATTCAATATAAATAGTACATATACATATTATTTAATTATTATTAAATTAATAATTATTAAATAATTATTGTTATATATAATATATAAATATTATGCATACTTATATTAAATTATATATAAATAAAATATAAATTATGTTATATTTAAATGTTAAATTATTAATAACAAATTATGTATGATTATTAATACTAAATTATAAAATTTATTTATTATAAAATTAATTTACATCACCAACAACTGTATATGTAACCTTTGCAGATATGAATGCATTGCAACATGCTCAGTGAAAAAAATCCATTAAAGATGGTGGACTGAGTTGATGGAAATGTTGATTATAAATAGATTTCATTAAGTACAGCGAAAAATCAATAGAAAACAGTTGCAACTGATTAAAAAATGGACTTCTCCTGATATTTGTGTGTGCTGCATCGTGTAGTTTAGCAACTAAAGTCGATCCGCTGGAGTGGAGTCTTTCAAGAGCTTCATGTGAGCAGTAAGTCTGTTCAACTCTGACTAAAACTCCTGCTTGTTCTTGAGAGCAATGAGACGAGGAGGAAAACAGCAGCTATTTTAAGCAGTCTCAATTACAGAACATGTATGAAAACTTCATTTAGAGGTTGGTTTAGGGTTGATTCGTGACTGCGTGGTTGTGGATGTTACTGTAGTTAGGGACGAAAGTCGTGACAGGAAGTTTGTGGTTAAGAGACTAAAAAGTTTCTTTGCTTAATCGCCATGGTAACCAACCTAGACAAGTGTTGTCAGATGATGTCATCAGGAATAACTGGTAACACTATAAAGCATGTATAAGGCCTTCTTTATGTATTATAATGCACATAATCAGTTCTATGTTCTAGTAAATAATCGTAAGTAGTCCACGGTTATAGTACATAATCACATATACAGTAAACTATATATTAATTAATTTACTGTATACTTAAAAAGTACAAGTAATATATAAACTACGATGTTTTTATTTATATGTGTGTGGATTTAATTTTATTACTGGATTTGATAAAGTAATATTGTGAAATATTATTACGATGCAAAAAAAAAAAATGTAAAATGTAATTTATTCCTGTGATCAAAGCTGAATTTTCAGCATCATTACTCCAGCCTTCAGTGTCACATGATCCTTCAGAAATCTAAGCTATGTAGACAGCTGACTACATTTTGGAACACAGCCCGTATATCCAGACTTCAGAGAAACTGCTCCTAAATAATTTAATACTGATTTATGACACGTCTCAATCTGCACACACACACAATGATGTGATTGATTGTCTGATTGTCTTTATTAATGTCTGTCTCCACTCTCAGTCCAAGTCATTAATTACTACAATCAGTTGGATAATTAAGACTATCAACCCACACTTTCCCTCGTGTGTCTGTGTGTGTGTTTGTGAGTGTGTGTGTTTGTGCGAGTGTGTGTGCACAGCATATGCTCACAGTGAGCAGTCGTACAAAGCATCACTTCCTCAGTTACTAAGCAACTTTAGAAGCGCGACAGCAGGGACTCACTGCGAGATTTCTGCGCTGGAAAGACTCACACAACTTTCAGCTGCTCGCCGAGTCGAGCTTTTGATGAAAAATGCAAGAAACACGGCAAGAGACGGAACATATATACTGCATTAGAGCAGGGAGACTCTTTATAGTAACGCAACTTTGAGCATTAATATATAATTATTGCATAAGAGAAAGTTCCTGTTTTTGCATATGCACGTGTGTGTGTGTGTGTGTGGTTGCTGGAGAAGATACTGACCATCTCATATTCAGCCAATCAGATCCTTTATTCTGTCCTCAGACAGTTCTGGTTAACTGTTAATGTATTCAATCGCTGCTCATCTATGAGGAAAATAAGATTTTGTTAATACACTCCTAAAAATAAAGATTCCAAAAAACGTTTTTTCACAGTGATGCCATTGAAGAACAATTTTTAATTCCCTAAATAATCTTTCAGTGAAAAGTTCTTAATAGAACCATTCTTTCTTAGTTTGAAGAACATTTTAACCCTCATGTTGTGTTCGGGTCATTTTGACCCGAAGAGGATTTTCCCATACCCGAAAATGCTAGTTAATGTTATCGCATTGGACTAAAATATACTGACTTTACTCACCCAGATTCTAACAACTTCCCAAAAATTTTTATAATTTTTGTTATTTTTTGTAGGTTTTTTTCCACATTGTAACACTTCCCGGTCAAAAATGAACGGCCTATAAGAAATTGCTTATAAATCTCTCATTATGCTACATTTTGAAATGTTCATACACTGAAATTTCTAAACACTTATGACGTAACAAAGCCTTGTTTACTGAAATCATGTGACTTTGGCGCTCTGAACCACTGATTCGAAACAAAAGATTCGGAAGGCTTCTAAGCTTCATGAAGCAGTGTTTTGAAATCACCCATCACGAGAAAGTCGTTATTTTGTTTTTTTGGCGCACAAAAAGTATTCTCGTTGCTTCATAACATTAAGATTGAACCACTGTAGTCACATGAACTGTTTTAAATATGTTTTGAGTAGCTTTCTGGGCATTGAAAAAGGGAGTGTTCTTGCTGGCTATGCAGGCCTCACTGAGCCATCGGATTTTATTAAAAATATTTTAATTTGTGTTCCAAAGATGAACGAAGGTCTTACAGGTGTGGAACGACATGAGGGTGAGTAATTAATGACATTATTTTCACTAACCCTTTAAATGTTCTTCATGGAACAATTGATGGCAATAATTGTTTAATTGTTTTTCCTAGAGAGCAATGAGATTACACTGAAATCAGCTGCTGCTGCTGCTTTTATTGTTGCTGCTGCTGTTATTGCTTCTGCTGCTGTTATTCCTGCTTCTGCTGCTATTGCTGCTGCTGCTGTTATTGTTGCTGCTGCTGCTGTTGGTTTTTGCTGCGGTTGTTATTGCTTCTTCTGCTGTTGGTTATTGGTGCTGCTGCTGTTGGTTATTGCTTCTTCTGCTGTTATTGCTGCTGCTGTTATTGCTTTTTCTGCTGCTGCTGCTGTTATTGCTTCTGCTGCTGCTGTTATTGCTTCTGCTGCTGTTATTCCTGCTTCTGCTGCTATTGCTGCTGCTGCTGTTATTGTTATTGTTGCTGCTGCTGCTGCTGTTGGTTATTGCTGCTGCTGTTATTGCTTCTGCTGCTGCTGTTATTGCTTCTGCTGCTGCTGTTATTGCTTCTGCTGCTGCTGTTATTGCTTCTGCTGCTGCTATTGCTGCTGCTGTTATTGCTTCTGCTGCTGCTGTTATTGCTTCTGCTGCTGCTGCTATTGCTGCTGCTGTTATTGCTTCTGCTGCTGTTATTGCTGCTGCTGCTGTTATTGCTTCTGCTGCTGCTGTTATTGCTTCTGCTGCTGCTGTTATTGCTTCTGCTGCTGCTGTTATTGCTGCTGCTGTTGTTGTTATTGCTGCTGCTGCTGTTATTGCTTCTTCTGCTGTTGGTTATTGCTTCTTCTGCTGTTATTGCTGCTGCTGTTATTGCTTTTTCTGCTGTTGGTTATTGCTGCTGCTGTTATTGCTTCTGCTGCTGTTGGTTATTGCTTCTGCTGCTGCTGTTATTGCTGCTGCTGCTGCTGTTGTTGCTTCTTCTGCTGTTGGTTATTGCTGCTGCTGCTATTATTGCTGCTGCTGTTATTGCTTCTGCTGCTGTTGGTTATTGCTTCTGCTGCTGCTGTTATTGTTGTTGTTGCTGCTGCTGCTGCTGTTATTGCTTCTGCTGCTATTGCGTCTGCTGCTGCTGTTATTGCTTCTTCTGCTGTTGGTTATTGCTGCTGCTGCTGTTATTGCTTCTGCTGCTGCTGTTGGGTATTGCTGCTGCTGTTATTGCTTCTGCTGCTGCTGTTATTGCTGCTACTGCTGTTGGGTATTGCTGCTGCTGTTATTGCTTCTGCTGCTGTTGGTTATTCATGCCCGTAGGCAGGGGGGGTTCGGGTGGTTCGAACGAACCCCCCCTCACTGCCAAAGGTCCAGAATTTAAGTCGTTTTTTTTTTATTATTTTTATTTTTTTTATTTTTATTTTTTTATGTGATTATTGTCATCATTGTTTTAATCAATGCTTGTGACAAATATTCTGGGTTGCTGTTTCAAATTAATATGATACATTATTGTAGCTGGACGTGTGTGTGTGCCGCGCGTGCAGTTCAGAGAGAGTTCTCGCAATACACTTTTCAAAGCAACGGTGAAGCATCGCCTCTGAATGATGGGGGGAGGGGTTATATATATATATATTTTTTAATTAAAAGGATTTTTATATTTTATCCACTCAATAGTCTACAATATAATAACCATATAAACGTAGCGTAATTATAATAATAAAACATAGTGGGATATTCAGTGATATTGGCTGTGCAATATCGACTTTTGTGATTGGCCAATACCGGCAGACTGGAGCCAATGGAAATGCTTCTCCTTCGGTGCGCGTCTTATTCAAAGATGCATTGATGATGATTCAATGATGATGAGAAGAATTATTATTAATATTTCAGTAAAGTTCATTAAATATATTCTGTTGTTAGTGTGGTCTTTAAACTTATGAACTGTGTATGGACTGACAAAGGTGGTACATGAGGAAGCAATTTGACAACAATGCAGTAAGTATTTTAGGTGCATCAAAAAGCGTGCTCGTTAAGATACCAGCAGACAAGCTAATCCAGCACAAATTAGTGCATAAAAGGTCACCAAAATGAAGTATTTGAACCTCATAATTAAATACAAAAGGAGGAGAAAAACTGCAAAAAGGTCCACTTTTTGAAAAAAAGAACCCCCCCTTTCAATAGGCTGGCTACGGACCTGTTATTGCTGCTGCTGCTGTTATTTCTGCTGTTGTTGTTATTGCTTCTTCTGCTGTTGGTTTTTGCTGCTGCTGTTACTGCTTGTGCTCTGGTATTGCTGCTGCTGTTATTGCTGCTGCTGCAGAGCAAGTACGGGACCAATACAAACACGATGTGTTGCTGTGAGAAAGTAAGACATGCTGCTGCTGTACAATATAGCATACATGAATTACTCGTAGCAGATCTATACAGGTGAATCTGGGGAAGGTGGAGGGTTTCTGAAAGCGTGCTGCACTGCTACAGCAAATGCTGACAGTATTTGAAGGCTGAACAGCGAGCTCATTGGCTACTGTTACAGCAGGAACTAATCAGCTGTGCCCTATAGAGAATGATGTGATTGCTAGCAGGTTAAGGACGTATCAGCCTGTGGCATCTAGAGTTTCATGACAGAACTTTGTATATGGAGAAAAACACCACAGTAATCTCAGAAGATATATATAATTTTTATTTTATTTTTTACATTTTTGTTTATATATAAAACTTTCTGTATATATATATAACATTTCCAACTGAGAAATATATATAATTATATAAATAAAAATTATATATAAATGAATTTTTAAGATGCAGTGTTTCAGGATAGTCTGAGCCGGGTCTGGTCTTCAGGTCTGAAGGAAAACAGAAAAAGAAAAACAACTCTCTAAATGTGTTTTTCTACTTCAGAGTTCCCAGAATACTGTTCTGTGCCATAATCAAACACAAACAATCTTCATAACTCAGTCAACCAAACACACACAGACAAAATACCACCCTTTGGTCTCCATGAATAATTAATAACGCTCGTTTTCACACATCAAGAGACGGAGCGATCTGATTGGCTGATGAGAGGAACAAACACAAGCAGGACTCAAACGGCCTCAGGAAAATCTGCTTGCTCAGAGGTTCCTATCTTAATTGAGCTCTCTGATATATTTTTAATTAATCCAGACACAAATGAATTAATTGTTGTCATAAAGTATGAATATACAGTTTAAAAAATGTATGAGAAATGTTCATATTTAGTTCTGACTTTGTTGAGATTTTTTCGTAAAAACTTGCAGGAGAGTTAAAGTTTCAATTTACTCTCTATTAAATCTCACTGCTGTTAAAGTGCCCCTATTGTGCTTTTGGGGATATTACCTTTCATGCAGTGTAATAGAGATGTTTGTGAATGTAAAAGGTCTGCAAAGTTTCAAAGATTATTGTCTCCCAAAAGAAAGAATCGATTCTGAACTGCTGAAACGAGTCGTCAGTAATTCCAGTCTCAGTTCCTACGTAGGTTTGTAACTAAATTGCATAATGCCAGCCTGTTGTTTTCATTGGCTAATGTGAACAGTGTCTGCTTTGCCCCGCCTTCAAACACTGTAGTTGTATCTGAGACTGAAAGAGTTTGGTTGCCAGAGTTTGCCAAAGCAGATCCACTTTGATGAGATTGATACGGTAAAACCGACACCATCGTTACTGTTCATATCACTGTGTATCAAGTGCTGAAATTCAGATATGATAATGAGTGTTTTGTGTCCGACCAATCACAATACACTGGACACCATCTGACCAGTCAGAGCAGAGCAGCTTTCAGAAAGGCGGGGCTTAGAGAGACCGAATCTTCGAACGAACTGTTTCAGACACTGTGAGAAAAAAGCTGATGCTGCATCATATATTATGAAAAAATTAAAGTGTTTTTGACCTTGGATGCATGTAAACCTGTTGTACGAGACTTCAGAACAAAATTAGGAGCCTTAAAAATATCATAACACACTTTCTCCACTGCAAATGCTAATATCATCAACTCAGTGCACCAAGAGCATGTTATAATCATGTGTGCATTAATATGAGATATATATGAGCCATTCTTGATCATGTTCTGGAGATGTGCATTATGGGTTGGTTGGATTGAGTCCCGCAGCGGTGCAAATCAAGCTCATGTCACGAGTGAGAGCTTCACACAGTGTGGAGTGGGTGGTTTGCTATGATCATGTACGATATGTTATTATTCTCACAGGAATGCTTACAGCCGATGTTCACTGACCTGAAACATCACCAGAGAGATATATATCTGCGAGAGAGGCTGTTAGGAACCCAGAGGAACATCTTACTGCCTTCTTGTACCTCATTGCGTTCCCAACACAGTCTCAGAAGTTTGTTCTAAAAAATCCTTTGGAGAAATGAAAATAGAAAGAAATGAGACATAGTTGACATGTACAGTAAGATTGCACAGCTATAAAATTAATTTGGATAGTAGCTCAAAGCATTTGATGAGAAATGCTTGAGTTCATATTGAAAATTTAGCTTAAAAACATACTATAAGTTCAGTTTCTGCTTTGAGATTTTAAGTAATCAAATTGGCTGTACAAGTCATTCAACTTTTAGGAAGACCTTCTAAGAAGCTTAATTGCTCTCCATTTAATTTCATTGATGTCTAGAAGAAACAACTGAGGTATTAAAAAAAAGCGTGACAACATCCACCCCCGTAAAATATGATGAAAAAATGTACTGCATTAAATTAATAAGAATCTAATGAAAAAAACCCCAAAAGCAAGATGTCAGGACACATTACAGTAATGGGAATTTGGAGGAAATGTGTTTAATTGTCATGAAAATAATGTTTCAATGCAAAAAACCTTAATAGGATTTTTTTCCCCCATCTCCAAAATGTTAGTTCCTATTTTTTCTTTTGATTTTGGGGGTGAAATATGACCTGGACATGTTTTTTGTGAGATTCATCCACTAATGAAATATATCAGAAGACAAAAATACGTCTCATGTGTTTTTGGGTCCATATAACACCTCAAATTTCCTCAGAAGTTCCATTTGCGAGATGATTTTCTTCAGCTCCATCCGTCTCACACACGCCTGCCAAAACAACACTTTCAACACACACACATAAGTGTAAGAGTGTGTGTGTGTTTAGCGTCTCCATCCGTTATATCCTCCTGTGAGGACGTCACGCCTGCTAAACATTGCTTAATGTTCCCGAAATGTGTCCTTCCATTTCTGCTGCGTTCTTAAAGACTGATTTTAATTCAGTAATGATTTATGAAACATGCCTAATAAAGTCATTAGAACATTGTGGAGGGTTTAAAGGGACTGTTCAACCCTTTATAATAATTCTGTCATTCTGTAATTTTCCTCATGATGTTCCAAACTGTACAACATTCCTGGCATGAAGGTTGCTCCAAAATTACTCAAATGAATTGATTAAATTGAATATTTCATTAAAATATATAGTTGGGGAAAGTTACTTTTAAAAGTACAATATTGCGTTACTCCCTAAAAGTAACTAATTGCGTTACTTAGTTACTTTTAATGGAAAGTAATCCGTTACGTTACTTTTGTGTTACTTTTTCGCACCTGGGCTGGGCTTGCTTGTTTGTTTTTTAATATCAAAGGTCAGCTGCAAAGACATTGGTTAATAAAGTGACATTAAATACATAAAGTATATACACCTTACTCCTGATTTCTCTCAACACAGGGTCAGAAGAGGTGTCATTCAATAAATGGGAAAACAAAGTAACTTGGATTACTTATTTGAAAAAGTAACTTAGATATTTTGTTATAAATTTAAAAGTAATGCGTTACTTTAATAGCTACTTGCAAAAAGTAATCTGATTACATAACTTACGTTACTTGTAATGCTTTACCCCCAACACTGCTAATAATACATTTAATAACTTAATAAATGAATTAATATTTAAATATTACATAAAATTTATTATGCTATTATATACCTAATTTTGGATAAATTAATAATAAACATTAAATTTATTATCCTCCAAAGTAACGTTTATATATAAATAAATTTAAAAAATAAATATTACTTAATATACCTCATTTTGGCTAATATATACAAAATTAATCAAATTAATTGATAAAAATTTGAATAAATTAATAATAAATATTACTTAAAATTTATTATCCTCCAAAATAACGTTTATATATATATATATATATATAAAAAACATTTAAGTAAAACTCAAAATAATAATTAAATTAAATTAATAAATAAATATTACTTAATATACCTAATTTTAGCCAATATATACAAAACTAAGCAAATTACTTGATTAAAATAAATTTGAATAAATAAATAAATAAATATTACTTAAAATTTATTATATTTCAAAGTAATGTTTATACACACACACACACACACACACACCCATATACATATTTACATATATTACATTAAACATTTAAGTAAAATACAAAATTGTCAGTCATCTGGCATAATGGCGAATAAAATATATATTTTATATATATATATACACACATAGAAACACACACACATACACACACATATGTATGTATGTATATATATATATATATATATATGCACTATGTATGTTAATGCTTGTTAGAAGAAATCTTCCAGGTAAGATACTGTAACAATTTGTTGTTGTATTATTGTTGAATATGAGCATGAAATTTAAGAGCTTCAGAATATGATTATCCGTTTGTGTTCCACAGAAGAAAGAAAGTCATACAGGTCTGTAATGACATGAGGGAGAATAAATGATGACAGAATGATCATTTCTGGCTGAACTATCCCTTTAAACACATCAACAAACAAACACAATGTACTCATGGGTGTGAGTTCTCTGGTTATTAACCCACACACACTCCTGAATGGGATAAACAGAATCAGACACAATGGCCTTAAGCGTTGTGCGTTGTGTCTTAAAATAGCGTTATTCTTCAGCGAGCAAACGCACACGACTGCAGGCTCTCTGGTGGTCTTTGAACAGCAGGCTGAGGATGTCAAACAATACAAGAGGGAACGTTCGTCAGGTGCCCAGATGCCCGACAATTTAACACACATACAAACTCACAAATAGGCAAATTATTGCCAAAAAGATTTTTATAAAAATGAATAAGTAATTCATGTGCTAAGAATTCATAATGTGCCAGCAATCCCCAAGAATCCATAATTTCTCAAAATATTATTCCAAATGTAATTTCTGTACACATTACGTCAAGCTAGTTGATTAGTTCTGACATGAGTGAACATGTTGGGCGAAGCGTTTTCGTTTCTCATGCATCATCACAGCTGTGCAGATATTCGCCCTGTAAACGCAGCACTGGATTGTCCAGAAACATCACAGTCATGGTGTGATTTATAATCCAGAAAATTTAAATGTATCACAGTTTCCACAGAAATACGATAAATAATCATAAATGTTTCTTGAGCAGCAAATCATCATATTAGAATGATTTCTGAAGGATCATGTGACACTGAAGACTGGAGTAATGATGCTGAAAATTCAGCTTTGATCACAGGAATAAATTACAGTTTACTATATATTCACATAGAAAACAGCTATTTTACAATATTACTGTTTTTACTGTATTTTTGTTCAAATAAATGCCGCTTTGGTGAGCAGAAGAGACTTGATTTTGAAAACTGATGCACCTCTTGATGGAAATAACATCATGTTATATTATATTTTATTACAACTGAGCAGAAGAAATAGAAATGTGTTCACTTTTAATGCATCTACAGAAAGCGAGACAGAGAGAGAGAGACACGCGTATCTTATCTTCCGCTCAGCTGTGTGGACTGGCAGCGTGTGTATAGCCTGGGCCCTTTCCGGCTCTGTGTGTGTAAGAGTGTGTGTGTGTGTGTGTGTGTGTGTGTGTGTGTGTATTCAGGGCCAGAACTACCCAGCTGCAGCCCGGCCTGGTCAGATCTGAGCAGGATAAAGACGCCAGTGGCCTTCCTACACACACACACACACACACACACACACACACACACACAGTGTGGCAGTTCATAAAAAGGACACACACAAACACATGCTCACACATTTTAAAGATGTACTCATTAAATTGATTTACTCATCAATAAGTGACTGGCCAATTTGACAAATCTGCTGAAGATATTTTTTTTTATTTTATCTCGCAATTTCGACTTTATATCATGCAATTCTGACTTTATTTCACGCAATTCTGACTTTATATATCGCAATTCCGACTTTATATCTTTCAATTCCGACTTTATATCTCGCAATTCCGACTTTATATTTCGCAATTCTTTATATCTTGCAATTCCGACTTTATAACTCTTAATTCTGACTTTATAACTCGCAATTCCGACTTTATAACTCACAATTCCGACATTATATCTCACAATTCCGACTTTATATCTCGCAATTCCGAATTTATATCTCGCAATTCCGAATTTATAACTCGCAATTCCGACATTATATCACGCAATTCCGACTTTATATCTCACAATTCTTTATATCTCGCAATTCCGACTTCATATCTCGTAATTCTGACTTTATATCATGCAATTCTGACTTTAGAACTCGCAATTCCGACTTTATATCTCGCAATTCCGACTTTATATCCCGCAATTCTTTGTATTTTGCAATTCCGACTTTATATCTCGCAATTCCAACTTTAAATCTCGCAATTCCGACTTTATCTCTCACAATTCCGACTTTATATCTCGCAATTCCGACTTTATAACTCACAATTCCGAATTTATATCATGCAATTCTGACTTTATAACTCACAATTCTGACTTTAGAACTAGCAATTCCAACTTTATATCTCGCAATTCCGACTTCATATCTCGCAATTCCGACTTTATATCCCGCAATTCTTTGTATCTTGCAATTCCGACATTATATCTCGCAATTCTTTATATCTTGCAATTCCGACTTTATGTCTCACAATTCCGACTTTATATCCTGCAATTCTTTATATCTGGCAATTCCAACTTTATATCTCGCAATTCCGACTTTATAACTCGCAATTCCGACTTTATAACTTGCAATTCCGAATTTATATCATGCAATTCTGACTTTATAACTCGCAATTCCGACATTATATCTCGCAATTCCGGCTTTATATCTCACAATTCCGGCTTTATATCTTGCAATTCTGACATTATATCTCACAATTCCGGCTTTATATCTCGCAATTCCGGCTTTATATCTCACAATTCCGACTTTATATCCCGCAATTCTTTGTATCTTGCAATTCCGAC